>VWZY01000381.1:796-63023 GCA_013399075.1 Chloroceryle aenea | reverse complement strand
CTTTTGTTTACGATTTAGAAGCAGCAAGATCTGAACAAGAGATAAAAATATTTTCAAATATTTTATGGCTATAATCAATATAAATTAATGGGTATATTGTTGTGGGTTAGCTTTGTTGGTTTTTGGGTTTTTTTTTACCCAAGAAACAACAGTCTCCACACTTCCTTCTGTCTTTTCTTGCAGCCCCAGGCCTTTTGTTCTCTGGCAAAAGCTCCCAGTTGAAGTGCGTGGCATTTTCTGGGCACTATGTCTTCAGTATATTCTTTGCAGCAGGGTAATTTTTTTGATAGTCACTTGAAGAATCAGCAGTCAGTATTAAAATACAGCATTGTACATTGGCACCCCTAACCCCCAGGAAGCAGCAGAAGATGAAGAAGGAAGCCTGCAGTTCTTATTGGACTCATTTTCTTTCCTTGAGAACCAGTTTACTCTTTCCTACATGTAAGTATCCCACACTGTTACAGCCAGCCCTAGTTATCTATAGCCAGCTCTTGATCCCATTCCTAATATAAAACTAGAGTATGGGTCCTGTTCAGGCTGGTAAGAGAACAGTGTGGGCTTCTAAAATTGTCCCAAAATTAGTTGTTTGTACACTCTGGATGCACTCTGATCTCTCTGTGTTCCTCATCTGAACACCTCCTCAGATGTGGCAACACTTCAAAGGAGTTGTAGAAATTTTTCACTTGCAGATCTAAGTTAATTTGTTAAAAGTTGACCACAAGGCTAGTAAAGATACTGGCTGCTTTAGGTCCTACCCTTTCAACACGAAGATATATTTTATAAATAATTTAACAAGACAGAACAAATTAAGGAAGAAAACACAGAGCAAAGTCTGAAGGAAGGAGAGACTCTTATCACAGCTGAAGCCATTTACTTTTGTTACATGTAGTTACATTATTTTTTAAGTAGTCAGCTTTTTTAATGCTAATTCAAGCTTGCTGTTTCTTGCTGACAGCCATCCATATGTGACCCCCTGTTCTTTACAAACATTACACACTGTGCAAGATTATATAGCTGCAGACAATGGGTTTTTTGCTTCCTGTAAAAACTAAATTCTATCAGCATGAAACAGTGGCTTGCTGTCTCCTCTCTTCTCTCCTGCTCTGAACTTGCAGTGTCAGAGGCAAAGATTTTTCAGTGAGGAATCTATCTTTCTGGAGGCTCCTTCTTCTTCCCTGTTATTTCAGGCTGTTGTTTCACCCTGTTCTCTTCCAAGACTACAGCTGCCACCGCCAAAAATTAAACTGAAAACAAGCAGAGGTGGTAATCTCACCTAAAACCATGTAATGAGTTATAGAAGGCTTGTGGAAGCACCATCATCCTCCTTTAGTCTTTCCTACCTGGTAAGCAGGAGCATTTTTGAAGTCATACCATGTCAAATTAGCTGCATTGCTAGAGGCTAGAGAGTGTGCTTGCGGCCGACTGTGACAGCTTTTAAGAGAATGTAGTCACACACACACACAAAAAAAATAAAAAATAAACCAACCAAAAAAAACCCACAAGCCATAGTGGTGTTTTTTGCTTGGCAATTTCCAGCTTTGGTTTTGGGCAAAGTGGTGCACTTAAATGATGGCTCTGCAAGCACATGTAGGGAGACCTGACCAGGAAAGATGCTGAAGTACCCAGCAGCACGGTGAAACAGGATGCTCAGAACTTCAGGGAAGACACTACATACCAAGCAGAAGCTGACCCAGATATCACAGTGATAAGGCTTAGGCTGAAACAGAGTGGTGAAACAAGGCCAAATGGAAATTCTATCTTCCCATATTCAATAGGTGCTATCAGACTCAAAGTTGAACAGAATAAAGAGAGGAGAAGCAGCATCTGAGAAATAAAACTCTAAAGGCAAATTGTGGGCTTGCGATGAAAGAACCTGGAGGACAATTGCATTGCTCCTATTGCATTCATAAAGCAGCCAACCCCTAGAAACAAGGGTGATCGCATGTCCTTAAGAGCAAGTGCTGTAGTTTAGCTGTAAAGATGACAGCAGTTTCACTGAGGACAAGCACCACCAAGGGTCAACTGCTTGCTGAAACACTGCCAATCCTTATGAAGATGCTCCTTTTAGATATACAACACACACCAAACCTTCACTATTTTCTTTCTGTTAGGTTTGTTACTTGGCCTTGGAAAAGCTAAAAACTGACTGAAGTATTTTGTGATTCAGCAGATTTAGAAGAATGAAAGCAATCCAGTGAGGACACAAAAAAATAAATGAATGACTATTTAACTAAAAGGTGTGAAACTGGTATTTGAGACAAGAAGTGGACAAGGAAGGGCAGGAGTAAAGCTAAAAAAAAAAAAAAAAACTTGGCTAGGAAAGGCTGCATGGAAGTGTGGAAAAAGATTTTCAAGGAATAACGACAAATAAGAATATTTCAAATATGTAAGAAGCAAAATGTCAGCAGGGCATCTAAAAGAGTAGCAGGGTTATTTAGTAACAGAAGAAAGAGATTGCAGAAAACTCAAATGAAATCTTTACCAAATGTTCATAGGAAAGGATGTAGGACTGAGTTAGGAGAGAGAACTACTTTTTCCATGAAAGGGGGAGAATACTCAAAAAACTCTGGGTCACAAGTAGAAAGAATAAATAAATTACAGCTCTGCATAATACAGACAGTCCCCCCAGTCACAGATGAGGTAGGGAGGTCTTCTAGGTGTGGATTTTTAAAATATTCTGTGAGAATCAGGAGCTGAAGAAAAATGTGGTTCCTATTACTTTCATCCATTGCATTCATTTGTCCTACAGGAAGCAGAAATCTATATAACGTCCCAATCTTAGGTACTGTGAGAGCAGAAATCAAAAAAACATCCTTATGCTATTTTAATATCTCTGATGCTGCAAGGGTCTCACAAGGAAAGACAGGTGCCATGTGTGTACAAAATAGCTCTCTGCTGGCTTTGCTTCATACTCCAGAGCAGCTGTGGGAACAAAAACCGACAGCCAAATCCCTTCTGTGTTCATAATTCCGGAAGGGATTTCTGGATGTTACAAGGTGGACCAAGTTCACCTGTAAGTACCATCAGTCACTTGTACTGGAAGCATTCACCAGACAAATAGTGAGCACAGTTAAGCTGCAAGCAGAAAATCATGAGAGGAAAAGTGTGATGGTAAAAGCTTCAGGCAAAAGCAGTTGGAACTTCATAATCAAACTGTACCCAATGTTCTCATTCCTTTTTCTTTTTTCTTTTTTTTTTCCCCCTAAATTTAAGGACAAGATATTCACAAAGCACTTAAGAACATGAGAAGAAAATTACCTCCTTATGTGTCCTCACCTTGTGTCACAAAGTGCCATGGCTGATGTGCTTTGAACAAACCTCATCTGGATGCTCTTCCCAAAGGACAAACATTGCCAAATGGCTGTCACCAGTGACCGCTCTTTGCCCTGCCCAGCCCTTACCTTGTATTAAATCTCATACCTTATATTAGGTTTTGAAAACAAAATGTATGGGCATAGGATTAGACTCAATGTATTGTAGCAGCTCAGGGAACGCTGAAGAAATAATATTGTCAGATGCTGATGCTTTCTTCTTAAAATGTTTTTGCTCAAACTTGGCTTTTCTCTCTGCCATCTCTTCATGTTTCCTGTTAGAACACAAGGTGACCTTTTCATGCTTAATTAACCGAACAAAATACACAGAACATTAATGCCAAAAATACCCCTTGTGCATTCTACTCCATTTGCAGATGTCTGAAATAATCTAACCTAATTTCTTCTCAGGTTAGGGTGAAAGTGGTGTGAAATAACCAAAGAAAGTAAAGAAGAGAAAGGAGGAGGGACAAACACATGCTGACAAACAGAAGCTAAGCGATAGAGCCTGTGTGTGTATGCACAGTAAACTGTTCCCCAGCAGTTTGGCTCTATTCTGAAACAGACCCTTGATGATACTGGTTTGCCTTAATATAGAAATGTTCAAGCAACCATCTCAAGGCATCCCTCAAACAGTCACATGCAGCACAGTCTGGCAGTCAGAAAACTACCCATACCATTATTTTACAGAAGAGTAAATTGGTTCATACGGTCTGGATGACTTATGCTTGTTCATCACAAAAAATCAGTGAAGAGGCTGGGAGCACAACATTGAAATCACTACTCATGAGGCTTTAATTATCATCTCTGCTCTGCGGTCTTCACCTTTGCAAATTGCTAACTCTGCACTGTGGGAATTGCCCCACTGTGCACTCAGGGAGGATGTGCTCCCTTCACCAGGAGCAGACATCTGTCTGAACACTGCTTGGAATCCACGTACGCTGATGCCTCATTCCTAGCAGGGTCTGAAGTACTGCCTGCTAGCCTTGCTACTTGTAATTTGTGTCACATTCAGCTGACCTCTGGTATTTGAACATTTCACCTACTGCTCATGTGATGGGGCTATTTCACATGACTGGCAATTTAGCTGGGCTGGTACAGGGGCAAATGGGGCTCCAGATCCATTCTTGAAGGAAGGAGCGAGACTGCAGATACCCTGAGACCCAGCTAAACCAAATCTGCCTTCATGCCACTCTGGAATAGGAGAAATAGAAGCCATTGCCATGTCCCATCCATGAACTACTTCCAGAGTTCCCCTATGATCAGGTTTCTGAGGCAGGTATATGCCTTGTGGCTCTTAGCCGTTAGGTCACAGCTCAACACATCATGCAGGTCTTCAAGCAGAGGCCTAAGAAAACTCTTCAGTAAACTGGAAATATGGTAAACCTCAGACACACTTTGGAGGAGCTAAACTGTGGCAAAAAAATGATAAAACCCATTTCTGTATGACAAGGCATTTAAGAAGTTCGGCCAGTTGAACTCCTTGATAGGCTGACATTCCTAACACTATCATTCTGCACACAGGGTGCCTCATGCATGGGTGAAGATGGTGCTTGAAGGCTTTGCTTTTTGTCAGTGCCTTTCTGTTTGTCTGTGGAAAAAGCAAGTTCACATTAATTTCCCTATCATTTTGACTATAAATGCTCTGGGCACCTAATAAATTACATTACCATTTATTTAGTTACCGTTTGGTTATTTAAGAACTTAATAACCAACATATGTCATGACATGAACTTGAATTACAGAATTCCACATTTGCAGTTCAGATATGAAGATAGAATAGCTCAGCTTCACTTCACATCCCTGGAGCCTGGCACCCAAATGGACACAGACACAATTGAGATCATTCAAATGGAGATACCTGCAGGGTGCCATATGCATTTAGAGAGAACAACTGAGAAATAAGAATGCTTAATACAGGAGAAAAATGTCCCTTAGGCTAAGATTTCACTAGGCACTGGAGACTTGTGGGATAATCCCTTTCCTGCACAAATGACGTGATTCAGTCTTCAGCTCCCTATTGTGCGAGCAGCCCTAGAAGCATTTCTAAACCTGCCCTCTGTCCCACAAGCAAGAATTAAAATACTGTAATTATACAAATAGTTTCTCTTGTCTTTCTCTAAAATACTGCTAAGCATTTATACAACATCCTTCACTTAATTCACTCATGACACATCCAGAGAAGGCAATCACCATCTCTCTTTCTGGGGTCACAAGAGGTATGGAAGGGACAGACCTAGATTAGGAGCTACCCTTAGAGTTTTTATGCTGAATTCAAAATAACTATGGTCATCCTCTCCTTCCTAATGCTATAACAAAGAGGTCTGCATTTACTTAAATCTCAGCCATTTCACTGAGGAATGTAATTTGGCCTAAGTGATATACCCAAATTCCCAGAGGAGTTTTTGGGTCCATTTCTATACACAAAGGTGTACACAGACCTCCTCTCTTTCTGCTTTGCAGTGGCTGGGTAAGAGCCTCATACAGTTTGGAGTCCAGTTCACAGTAGTCTGATCTAATATGTACCTCTCTGCAGCAGCACTAGTTCTGTGAACCAATGAGAGTGTGATGTACCATGTACTAGCTAATGGCTTAGCAACCCACATAAACTACAGCTTTCCTCTCTGATTGGAATAACAGTCTTGAAAAACTTACTTGTTTCATGAGAACGTAATCACAGTCCTTGACATAGTCACTGGAGTGACACAGGTCCTAAAGGTGATGATAAATCACTCCCGATCAAACCATTTCAGATTATCTACAGAGGTTTAAGAATAATTAGCCTGATTCACCTTTGAGTCAGTCCATTTCTCCATTGATAAAAAGGTACTTCAGTGCCACTACCATTTTAGAGCTGGAACAAGGCAGAGCTCTTCTCTGGCATAAAACTGGAATAATACAGCATTTTGGGAGGATTTAAATGGTCCTTGTTTGAAGGGTCAGAACCCCACAGAATTGCAGAAGCAGAAGGGACCTCCAGAAATGACCTAACACCCTCCCAGACGGTGGGACCAATGCACCTATGACACTTCTGACAGATGTTTGTCCAATCTGTTCAACAGCACTGTAAGCTTATCTCAATCCCCAAGACAAGTGAGAAAACAGGAATGTTTTCTGTATACACTGACATGTCAGAGAAATTAAAAATGCGATGGATTCTCATATCAGACTACTGAGGACTAATTACAGCAGTGCTTTCCAGCAAACCAGTGATTGTAGGCTAATTTTCTGTTATGAAAGAGAAACCAGGGTTAATGAGGCTAATTGTGCCTACCAGTGTTTCGAATGAAAAAGGAAGCTAGCTCAATATTGAAGTGAGTTCTTTGTCAGGAGCAAATTGAGGAAAATTGCTACAGTTGTACCAGCATTTCCTAAAATTGCTTTGTATCATGCTTGGGAAACTAACACTACAGAACACAAGCTAGTAGTACAGAAAATGAAGCTTATTAGACATTAACAATATTGAGTTTCAAATTCATGGCTGTGTGACGTACATGATGGTTGATCTGTTGAAAGCAGTGCAACAGGGAGCCATTAATAAAGTGAGTGACCCTCACTGCAGCTGTACAGAGGTACTACAAAGAGGAAAAATTAAGAAATCAAGGTGTGTAGCAATATCTGTCAGACAAACAAAAGACGTTTCAATGTCTCATCCACGACCGATTAATTATTTACACAAGCTGGACTAGTAAAAAATGAGTGCATTACTGCAAAGCAAAATTCACAAGACATTAGAAATCCTTCCAAAAAAATCAATTTAGGCTCTCTTGCTACAAGTTGATAATCCTAATAATTACTCAGAAGAGTTGAGTGACTTCAGTGACAAAAGACATAAGCAAAATCTGCAGCATAGCACAAGCAGCTGCTGCTGGGGAAGCCTCACCCCTGCTAAATACACCACAGCGTTAGTGCCCCTGCTATTCCCTTCCCAGACGCTGTTAAATCCCTAGCCAGGCCAAACAGCAATGCTTTGGGTTTGCAATGTAACCAACTGGAACTACAATGCAACACAGTCATTTGCACTCCATCCTGGTACCCAAATCAAGCCAGCATGAACTAGAAAGGAGGCTTTCAGCTGCAAAACACACAGGCACAATGGCTGTGGTTTGACCTGAGTGCAAAATCCAGGCTGCCTTACTCCTCTGTGTGCCCAAGGCAGAAGCATCCTGGGATCTGCAGGAAGGCCTTACTCTGCTGCAGGGGAGAGCTTATATGGGACAGATCTAAAGAAAATCCACATCCATACATATGGCTGTCCAAAAAGGAGCTCCTTAGGAGGACAGTGAGTAAGAAATAAAATATAAGCATGCCAGACAGTAAGGACAACAAGCTAGAAAACAGACAAGCGGAAGGTGTCCTTTGGGAAAAAATGTGGAGCTAAGGAAGGAAAAGAATTATTGTGATAATACATCAACATAAGAGAGAATAAAAAACATATGGAAGAAAGGGAAGATTAAGCACAAATAGGGAGACATACTGGTTAAAAAGGGTAACAAAAATGTGCACAAAATTAAGGTCAATAAATGCACCAAGTCCTTAGCCTACGTTCCTATCAGAAAAATCTATCAGGAGAAAATTCGAGGAGAAAGGGGTTGAGAGGAAGCAAAGGGAATCTCAAGACAGGACTGGGGAGTACCTGGCTGAGATCTGAACTTTTATATTGAAAAACCCATTTGATATCTTTCAGTTTAAAGTTACAGCCAGCAGCTATCCAGCCCCAATGGCTCTCCTGATCTGGGGCCTTTTGCAGACTACAATGCATTCACTGGAATCGAAGCTTCCCTTTAGAAAAAATATATGTGCAGCCCTTCTGGTCTGCCAAGATACAACCTTCACTATGTAAATCAATGCTCTGATGTCTTGTTGAATCTACAGCCTGAGGTATGAACATCTCCCATTCATCTTAATGGGATGTTAACCTCAAAGCCTCACTGTGACTCTCCAAATGCTATTGCTATATTAAACAAGTTGTTCAACATAAAAATTCTGGGCTTAAGTCACTTTTCTACAGGAAAACTGTATCTGATGTTGATTTTGCATCTGATGGCCTACAGAAAAATACTCTGAAATAAACAAATACCTGAATTTCCAGTCACTGGTCATGTCTGCAAATCAGTTTTATTTTGGTGTAGAGATGCAAGGAGGGGCTTAGGTTTGATTGACTTCTGGTTTTCCCTACTTGTTATCACCAGGTAGGCAAGTGATTCTTTTGTTTGCTTTCAGAATTTCTATTCCCTCTCCGAAAGCTGGTGTCAGTACTGCTTGGGTTTACAAACCTTTCGATTCATTTTTCTGGGCCAGCCTCTTCCATCTTTATTCTTGTTCTCTGCTCTTGAGAAGACCTCAATAAGGACGTGAAAAGAAGAGCTTAGTGATGAGGCACAGTGGGACCATCAGATGACATCAAGTGCCCTTTGCTTTCAAGGGCAGAGGGAGATCCAGTGCTGTGAGGCATGCACCATAGCAAGGCAAGTGCTCCCTCTTGAAGCATGCACAACGGGTGAAAACTCCAGGTTTCCAGAAGTGGCTGGCTGTTACCATCGCTTCCATTGTTCAGCTTTCAAGACAAATCACCTGAAAATTTGGAAATTGTTAATGTCTACCCTGAAAAAGCCTCACAATTAAGTAACCAACGCCTCTGGTTCCTAGGTTTCCCAGCAGCTCTAGGAAATCCTAGGTAAGAGCCTTACCCAGAAGTCAAGCCAAGCCCCCACACTTTGGCCTTGAATAAAGATTTCAGTACTGGGCTTACTACCAGAAGTGAACGCACAGCACCGAAAAATAGATCAAAAGACAAATGAAGCTGCCTGCTCAGATAAAGCCCTTTTCAAAAGTTATAAGGGGGAGGGGAGGACCATGCGAGAGGTTTTAAAGAACTGTCTGTTGAAAGATAAAGGGAGCAAGATACTATGATGAAGAAAGCGAACAATGAAACAGAATCCAGTACAGACAGACCAAGTGAAAGAAAACCACATTACTATTTACAGTAAAGATCACTCATCTAGAAATTCACACACAAAGATGAAAGTGTCCAGTGAATGCTGCTGTAATCAAAAATAATACAGCATTGTATGTATTTTAAAAAAATCTAACACTCTCCAAAAATAGAGATAATGGGTCTCATTAATACAGTCTTCATCCGAACTAAACAAGTTCCCTTTATTCACATCATAATTTTTCCTAGCTTGCCAAAAGAAATGCTCACGATAAGTCATCCCAGTGTAGCCCCCCGACCCCACACATCTGTGCCTAGCTGAAGCTTAGTTAGTTGTGGACAGGACAACGATAGCCAAAGAAACCCATTCACATTTCAAAGACTTACATTTTTGCATGAGCTCATGTTGCTTGGGTTATACCTGAAAATACAGCCCAGCACCTGGGTTTTTCTCTTTGTGCAAAACAATGGCTCCAAACACTGCTGCATTCCACTCAGTGCACACAAATATATTTGCCTGAAATACAGATGTTCAGTGAATATGTGGGACAACACACTACAGTGTGCTACCCAGATTCCATCTATAAGGTCTTTTTTCTTGGTTTCTTGGAAGTTTAATTATAATCTACTACTATTTGCATGCCACTATCCCAAATAGACACACAGTCAGAGATGGTTGCTATTTTGAACTTGTAATTGATGAGAGAATCAGACTTCGCATGCAGGTGACAAGCAAGAGGATTTGCACCTATCCAGAGTCCCAGGAGACTCAACAAAAATTCAGCTCTGAAAGCTGGCAAATCTACAAAAGGAGGTATGATCAAGTTGCAGCTATATTATCATAGCACCAAAAAAAAATTACAACTTAGTAAGTTATTTACCATTATTTCCAAATCTGATAATATACTAATAGTACCTTGTCCTTAACAAGGTCCTCCCAAGGGCAATCATGACTGCTGTTATTACACTGTTCAGCATCTACAGAGTGAAACTATTCCGGAAAGGCCATAACCTACTGAGCTGGATGTTTTGAGTCTCCCTGAACTGTAAGTCTACCAAAACCAGTGTGATCTGGAAACCTGTCTCTGAGCAACCACCGATTCTCCCTGTTGTGTTACAAAGGACAATAAATACTGTTACATTGCCCTAGATTTTTGCTTATTATGTTTCAGGTGCCATTTTATGCCACATGGAAAAACACTCATTGAGAAAAAGGATGGAAAAAGAAAATGAGAAGTAAAATACCAAGTCTATGGACTTTAGTTTGAGTCTACTTCCTGTGCAAGGTTTGTGAGTTTTTTTTTAACAGAGGCTGACAAGTCTTCTGCAGATTCACATGTGAGGCAAAAAGAGATGTCAGTGCTCAGCACCTCTGAAAAGCTAATTTAAGAAGTTATTTCAAGTCCTACAGGTTTAATACTTCAGACTTGTTACCCCCCAAAACTGTCAATAAGTATCTTCTTTTTCTTCTTCAAGCAGTACTAATTTCAAACTATTTTTTTTCTATTGCTCCACTGTGATAATTAATAATTGCATAAGTAGTGCAAAACAGAGGCAAACATAAGACAGGAACTGAAGTCCCAAACTCTCAAAAGATTATATGTTATTTGTCTCATTAAATACACACAATACCTCAGGCACTCTTTTTCATTATTAATATTCACAAGCAGCCAGCCTAACAAATATTCACCAAATTCACACCTTAAAATTGAAAGAAAACAAAAAGAGAGAGGGGAGAGAGGCAGACAGATGGAATATATCAGTGAGTCAGGAAATATAAAAAGGAGTTCTTACTTTAGTTTACAGCATACTAGCAATCATCAGCAACCTTCCAGCACAATAGGCCTTTATAAACATTTTCTTCACCTCTGAAAGTGTGTGAACCATCTATGGTGAAGAAATGATAAGGAAGAAGGATGATAAGCAGTATATGAAGAAGGGCATGGCAGTTTTATAACCCTCCTAATGGAAGTGTTCTACAGAACTGAGTAGGAAAGACCTGAAGTTGCTAATATTCTCCAAGAAGTATCATAAAATCTAATACCAACATATTACAATACATTACCACAGACAGTCCTGAGAGAAGCATCCCCAGCAGTGGTCTGTAGTGGTTTGGATGAGCAGTTCTAAAAGAAGACCTTATTCTTCCAAGTAACCTGCCCTAAAAAGTCAAATACTGTATTTCACTGGGACAGAAAAAAAAAAAGCTCTGAATCATTAAAATACCTATCTCCAAACAATGAAAACTAGATTTCCTTTACATTCTTCAAGGTAGAAAAATAATCTATTTTAACAGAAAAATATTTCTCTCATATTCACTTGTTAAAATATTTTCAGCATCATGCTGAAACATCTCTCCATGTTGTTCTGAATTTACGCATATAATGTGATTTTAAATTAGAATATGATCAGTCACCAAAGATGTCAAGTGCATTATCAAGATTAGTCAAGTATGAAATACTACAGAGGAAAAACATTTCAAAGAAGATGTAAACTGACCTAGTTTCACAGCCTGTTGTTCCAAATTATCAGGATTTCACTAATGATTGTATTTGTTTCATCTTCTCAGAATGACTTGCAGCTTATGAAGTGCATTGATCTACTGGTGAGAATTAATTGTAGAAGCCAGTGACTTCAGTCAAAGTAATAAACTTATTTAAAACCTTTCTGTTGTATATCTTTGTTGGTGTCTCCAAAACTAAAATTCAAAACTTAACAAAAGTAGGAGTCCCTGAAGGATTTCAAAACATCAACTAGGACTTAACAATTCTTTCTCATTTTGTATTCCTCACTAAAGCTAAGGTCAGTTAACAAAATATATTATGTGAATAAAAGCATAATTATTGGTGTAATTTGCAGGGTGAATGAAAGAAAATCATCACTGTCTAATTAACAGTACATATGTCAAGAATTCAGTATGAAAAATGGACTTAGAAATAAAATGATAATAATTTTAAAATAGAGAATCTTTTATCTTCTGCTCTGAACAGAAACCATGAGCCCTGTATGTTGCCTAATTTCTTTTATAAATAATTTGCTCCAAATTATGGACATTTTCCATAGCAGACATTTAAATCTCAAGAAGGCTTAGTGCACTAAATAAGAGGATCTTAATCATTCTCTGTTCCTTGAAGCCAATTTTCAACTGCAGATTCTTGCTGAAGAAAACATGTTTTTGCTTTAAAGTTTTGAATGAGAACTTTCAATAACATCTTCTTTAGGATGTCTGACATCCTTTTAAGTATTTTTATATTTTTAGAAAAACAGCATTTTTTAACAGAACTTTTCCAAAACTCTTTAATATATAGTGTCATTCTAGTAAAGTCATAGTGTTCTAATGGAGGCTGGGCCAGCCTAGAGGAGTCACTTCTCAAGTCATCCCTACACTGGGATCCCCAATTACATCGGCAGGAGTTTAGGAATGAGTACTCAGCTCTGTCTAGGATAGTCAAAGCACATTAGCAGTTGAATGCAGAAGGCAACTTAATATGCAGAGATAGAATCAGTCTCCCAAGCTGCACCCATCTGCTCTGCTGCAAAGCAGCTCATTTTCGGTATCATTGCTCAACATGGCTGTATTGCAGTGCCTTGCTTGGAGCTCCTGATCAAGGTAGCACCGCACTCAGCTATCAATAAAGCACACATTCCTTGAGGGACCAACTTCCAAAATTAATACAATTCCAATCAATGTCATTTTCAAAAGAAAAACAACAACAAAAACACAGCTGTAAGATTATGACACAAAGAACTAGTACAGAATATGGACCTGTAAACTCTCAGAGAAATATGGTCTGTCAATAATCTCCACATAGCAAAGAGAAAGTATTCAAGGTAAACCACACAAATCTTCTTAATTTACAGTACTTGTCCCAAAACTGACATACTTAAAACAAAACACAGTTTTTAAGTACAGAAAAAAAAAAAAAAAAAAAGAAGCTGATTTCTCTCACAACTTCTGAAAAACAGTATTTTCATCAATTATTTTGTTTCAAGTACCAGAGAAGTTGTTTATAAGTAGAGATACACAATTTTAAGATGTGGATTTCTCAGATACTCAGCACACAAGTTGATCTAACAAAAGCCACAACTTTAAGATACTACTGAGTTATGAAAAATGTGTATCAGCAAACAGGTGAAACAATATATTCTTTTCAGTGTACAAGTTAGCTAAGGCTTGCTTTCCTATTGCATCTCCTAAGGCCTCCACTGATACTGAGCACCATGGGGACCTGGAACACTTCTACGAATTACACCATGTAGCTAAAAGTTTGGGATTTTTTTTCTATTTTTTTGTTCCCCACTCAACACTGTCAAAAGCTTATATACAGAGAGAGTGTGAAGAAACAAGACAATAGAAAGCACAATATAACCTGTAGCAAAACAAAGCCCATTTAAAACCACCCGCCCAACTTTACCATAGCAGATGGGATGGGCTACAAACCAGGGAGAGAGTGCAGACTGAGGGACAGCTTACTACACAAACTGGCCTGAAGAGGCAATATTCCCTGGGTGAAACCACTGGGTGGCCATGGATCATTAAAGCCTTGTCTAGAGATACTGAACTCTTCAGAGGACAGACACAGCATTAGGAATAATTAATTGCATTAACATTCTCTACACTGCCAAGCATTGTTCATCCTCTAGTAAAATGAACTTTGGTTTTTTCCTTGATTAGCCGCCACAATCAAGGAAAACATGTCTGAAATTTGCAGACAATTTTCATGCTTGAGGAGAGAGCACGGTCTTATACTGCAGCACAAGTGCCGTATTATCCTTCACTTCTACAGAAGAAGATGTCAGTATGAGACACACTATATGTGACAATTTAAGTGTGTGCCCTAGGGCTTAAATCAGCACAGTGCCAATGTCTAGAGATATTCGCAATCACAGACAGGCTGACCTCAACTGCAAGACTCAGAAAATAGGCTACATTTCCTAAATTCTGAGCTGGACAAGGCCTCTTTATAAAAGGCCCTGGGAAGAAGCTCATTTCTTTTTTTAAACTGCGTAGTCTGTCAATAACTTCTCAAAAGCTTGAAAGTAAACAGAAAATTTACTTGCCTATTTGTTTTCATCTAATAAAAACTATATTGTTTAACAAGTTTTTGTTTCTGTTCAAACAAGGTTTAATATGTGATAACACATATGTGACATGCTCAGATACCATGGAGTGGAGCAAGCACCAGAAGGGAAGTCAACTATTAACTATCATTCAAACTTCTCCAAGGAGCTTTGGGGAGTGGAGATGAATAGAGATCTGTAACTGAGGCCATCTGAGCAATCCAGGGGTGACCTTTACTGGTGTAAACAGCAAATTCCCTGGTATTTCAGCAGAAGCTGGAGTTAGAATGACAGCATTTGACTGCAAAGGGATGGAGCTCCCTGAGCAGCATCCCACCCCAGCAACTGCTTAGAGGTGGCCACTTCTGCTGCAAGTGCCAACACACTTTTCATGCTGTTTGTTTGGTCTGCAGACAGCTTCTCTACCAACATAGCTATTGCAGTGAGGTATGCAATCAGGAGCAGCAACATAACAATGTTTGCCAACACAGAAACAGTGCTATATTGATAGAAAAATGGCCTCAAACTGTCATCACAGCTCATTCTCCTCACATGAGCTCTTTAACGTGGGTTCACCATGTAGACATGAAGTGTTATTAAGGTGGTCACAAGCCTCTCAGCACACTTACAGCTATGTAGTTACTGCAATATGCTACAGCTAGTCTTACTCAAGAATCTGGTGATGCCTTTCCAAGGCAAAGCCTTCCTAAATCAGCCAGCCAGCCACATCACGCTCTCAGATGGCTGTAGTCAAATACTGTTCATTTTGCTTTATATTTTGAATGGAGTTTGGGTAAACTCTTCCTTTTCTCCCCACCACCACCTCAAAGAGGGGATCTGTAGCCCCCAGGTTATTTCTGTCAGAGGTGTCACATCGCTTTCAATGTACAAATGAATGTGCCAAAATCTGAATCCTGTGGCCATTGTCACTGTGGGCTCTCCCTTTGCTGCCATCTCATGAGTATTTGTGAGTGCTTGCTAACGAATATGATCTGGGACTATCAGAAGAAAACTTCTGATCATTAATATGCTATTATCAGCTCCTCATTTATGAAATACATACAACACAGGTAACCACACTGGAGAAGGGCTCTTTGCCTTTAAAACAAGAGCTCTGGATACAAAACATATAAACATGCAATTGTCTGTGCACGGTTCAAAACAGATGAAATCCATTTAGAACTACCCTTTAACAAGGTACTAGAGTGGTTTGGAAATCAGAACTCAGCAACTGGAACTTTCTGACTCTATTCTGCTTTCACAAACTTACAGAGCTGTTTCTTGCATGTGTGTCCATCTCAGCAGGCACTGCAGGGACTGGCAAGTGATTCTGAATTCTGTAGGTTCCTCCTATCCAAACTTCTGCCACAAACCACACTTGTCTTTGGATGCACAGCTATGTGAAATGCATGTTACAGGGGGTTGGGCCCTACACAGCTCAGGGATGCTATGAAGCCAAAGGGCTCAGCACCTTCCAGAAGGGAGACATTGCTATTCCATTATTTTAAAACACTGTGGCCGACAGACTTGGCCACTTCCACGGGCATTCATGTCAGCTACTCCTAGACAAACAGGCTGCCTGCACTGCATTCCTTCTGTTCTCGCCAGCCTCTGTCTATCATCTGTTTTCCATTTCACTCCTTTACCTCCAATTCTTTAAAAGTATCTGTTGGGTTGAAAAGTATCCGGCTGGCTTCCTGGTCTCTGCTGCTGGAAGCAGACTAGTTCTTGTTACTTGTTCCAGGGAGAAGGCCAGAAGCAGCCAGCCAGGGAGCGCATCAAGCCAAGAGGTGGGGCTTCAAGGGGTTTGTGAGTTGTTTTTTTCTTCTTGTAATCTCTGCCTTCTGCCTTGCAATTTTCTAAGCATAGACAGAGCCACTGGGCCTGGCCATGATATGCCCTTGTGGTTAGGCCATAGTGGTCATGGTCACAGGTCTCTGCGAATCACTTAGTTGGGAATGACTCTCTCCTTCCTGCACTCACTGTTGCCCTGAATTCAGTTAAGAAATATAACTGCAAACTCTTTCATGATGCTCTCAATTTAGTCCAAGAATAGCTTATTTAGATTTACTTGTGCCTAATTGATTAAACCAAAATAAGCCATCTTCATGCTACAATCAATGCATAGGTTTAACTAACACAGGTCAGTTTGTCCTTCCAAATGTGTGCAATAACAAAGAACATACAAAGGCATGCAGCGAGTATTAGCTTGGACTGTGAAACACAACATTAATCTGTCACCCCCTGACCCTGTACTGTATTGCCATATGTCAGACATCCTCACTCTGCTTAGCCCAAGCACATTCCATGCACTGTGCTCTTTGTCAATAACCATTCAAATATTTCTTTGCCAGTAAGAGTCACATTTTCCCGCCCCCTCCAGCATCAGCAGAGTTTCTTAGCTCTTCATGAAAATTCAAATGAAAAATATCGACAAATTTTCATTGCTTTTAAGCACACACAAAAAACAACTCCATCTGCTTTTTCCCCTCTTTGCAAAGGGAATGCAATGCCTGTGGATTTTTAATTCCATTTTCATCTTCAACTCAGACTTGAAAAACTGAGAACCTATTTTTATGTGGGCTTTAGGAGAACTGTTTCAGAGCTTCTCAAGAACAGCTTAACTGAATTGCAACAGTCCTACATGTGAACTGTTCTGTGAAGAGCTTTGGGATCCTGCAGCAGAGAAGATGCCTGCAGATGGACAACATTTATCATTTGCACAATGCACACACAAACACAATACTGACAGAGAAGATCTCTTATCTGTTAGTATAGGACACCATCCACTTCTGAAGCACAGCTTGCCACAGCTGCTCCTCAGAACACTCTGCCACTTCCTGCCTGA
Source organism: Chloroceryle aenea (assembly GCA_013399075.1). Taxonomy (NCBI): domain Eukaryota; kingdom Metazoa; phylum Chordata; class Aves; order Coraciiformes; family Cerylidae; genus Chloroceryle; species Chloroceryle aenea. The sequence continues at coordinate 45,868 of VWZY01000381.1, read as the reverse complement.
GTTAAGCAGCTAGCCTGGGCAGGAGGAGTGAGGTTACTTTTCAGCACCTTTTGCTAGGAAGTACTTTTTTTAATGTTAGTGTGCAAGAGACTTAATAGAGAAAGGAATCGTCTGATACCTCTGCGATGTGGGGAAACACGGCAGCAATGCCCTGGCAGGATCAAGCCTGGATCCCAAATAAGAGATGCCTCGTCAAGCTATGGGTTATGGAGGCATGTATCTCTGGCCAGATGAATTTCTACATATAAATAATAGAAATTTTAAAAGGTAAATTAAGGAAGGGAAGTATGAGAATATCATCAGGATAAATTATTTAGGAAGAGGGATTTTAATGAGTCTTGTTTTGCAGAAAGGAGAGGGAACACGTACGACCCTTTTTGGAAGTGCAATAGAAGTCTTCATCTCCACAGCCTCTTCCAAATGTAGTCCCATGTTATTTCTGGAACATTCTTCCAGAGGCATTTGGTTTTATTCCTGTTCTAGACTCAGTCCCATGACAGATGTCTGCAAAGTTGTGCTGACTTCAGTGGGACATGTCAAGGGTCAGGAGGACTTGTGGTCTAGGACAAAGATTCTAGTGCATTATTTGCTCTAGTGACCCTATATATAGTAATTTCTAAATCAATCATGCAAGTCATAGTGTTCCACAAAGAACTGCTATTGTAGACTTTAATTTCCTTAGACTTTTAGCACTCCTGTTGCAAAGGGACAGTTTCTTGAGCTCTTGCTATACTTACTGCTCTCAGTCCAATACCACGTTCATTACTAGCTTCAAAGAGGACGGAATGAAGTAATGAGGGAAAAGCCAGAAGTTATATTTCCCTGCACCCTTTGAGTTTTTATTTAAGCTCCTTTAACTTAAGCATCCTATTTCTCTCACAAAACTTCTTTTTGTCTTTTTGTACTTCTTTTCCCCAAATAGAAAACTCTCACAGCAGCTCAAGTGGCTCTGCTTTACGTGCTGCCTTACAGTTTCCAGTCCTGGAATAACTTCTGACTAGCCATGATTTATATGGCTGGTCAGAGGTTACTGTACACAGAAATGCAATTTCTTCCTCACACTCACTCTATCCTTTGGCTACTCCAGGTTTCATCAACAATATGCTGCAGGCATATTGTTATGGCTTTTCCTCCAGTATTTTATTCAACTTATATCCCTTTTGCTGAGCAACACTGCCTAGAAAGGGCCAGATTCTATTTCTCTCTATATATTTAATTAGTGTAACTGTTGATTTATGTAACAAAGAATTGAAAATTCATTCACAATAGTTCTATCCTTACAATGCTGTTGGTATGTTGCTTCAGCTTTATATATGCAGAAAATGTTTTTTATTCCTGAGTGCATTCAGGTCTGGGATGATGCTCCTCTCTGGAAATTAGTATTCAAAATTACCTGGTTTCTCCATAGTTTCCCAGATTTGAGGTACATTAAATACTATTAAGGTTTTGCATTTAGCTTTCTGACTTCTGTGCTTTGATGACCCACTGGAGTCTGGCAACTGACAATCTCAGTGTCTCATTAGTTCTGGAAAAACAGATTAATTTTCCCATGCTCCTGATATTGTTTTAAAGAGAAGGCAGGAAATCTATATGAAATAAGTGTTTACTTTCTTTGCAAATCTGTTGTTATGATGCTTCATCTCTTCTGGTTTTTAATAAAACTCTCACAATAATCTACAGCAAAGCACCCAGATGAGAGATCCTTATCTATCTCCACTGCTTGCTACTTAAACCCAGTTGGGGGAAAAGTCTGCAACACAGCTGAGTCTAGTCCAGAGTCAGAGAAAATACATGTCATTTTTTTTTTTTCTTTTTTAATTACTTCTTTAGAATATTGACATTGACAAGGACAGATTATCATGCTTTAGTTCACCTTATCAGGTACTGCCAGTGCTACTCTTCCTGCTATAAGCTTTTGAAAATATTTGTATCACCAGCCCATAGTTTCAAAGATTCACAGGAATAGGCAAAATAGCTTTCGTTAAATAATTTTAGTTAGGAAAGTCTTGAGGATTTTTGGATTATATAGAAGAAAGTTTCACGCACAAACATTGCTACTGTACTAGCTATGATGTAAACCCGTGCTCCTGGAGAGAATCGGAATTTTTAGTTATCTTCAGTGTGAGCACAATCAGGCTCAGTATAGTCAAGAATGCAGCACTGATCTATGATCAAAAGGGCTGTTCAGAGTAAGGAAAGGTATTTCCTCTAAGAAGAATATATAGCTTCCATTTTTCTTACTAGGTGCTCTAAGGTACTCCAAAGCCTGATTTATGGCACTCAAGATTGACAGCATTCAAAAATTCTGTGTACCCAGGTACCCCTTTCTTTTTAGTCCTTTTTTTCACACTGTTTGAAATAAAACTAATGTTTGATTATCACCTGCAGCAAACCTACATGTCAACATTCATCAAAGTAGGCCACCAGGTACACTGCTAGCTCATTTTTAAAATGCTTCCAGTTTGGGTTGCCCAGTGCTTTCACCAAAGTGGATGCACACTTAGGGCTTTATAAGGTTAATTTTTAAGCACCAAAAGGACTGAAAATACTGGCCTAACAAAAAGTCAAGAATAATATCCTCTGTCAGCTATAGATAGCTGAATAAGAATGAAGGTGGCACAAAGAAGTCAGCCAGACAGTGATCACATTAAATAATATGATTCTGTTACAGGATCTCATGATGGAAGAAACAGAAACAGGCTCTGAGCACTGCTAAACCACTGGAGAAACAATAGAGAATTCTAGCACTAAATATTATTTTTATAAAATATTTAAAATCAAGCAATTACTTTGCAGGCATGCTTTAATCTGACATATAATTTACAAAATACCTTCAAAGAAGGCACACAGTTTTCTAGAAAAACAACAGAGACCAGCCCATGTAGTATTGGACACAATTTTGCAGTGCGTTAAAATATCAAGCAAAAACATGAACAAAGGAAATGTTATAAAACTGATTAACTTCATAGCACCCAACATTTACATTAACTGTTTTAACTAATGTAGTATCAATAAATGTATTTGGCAATACCTGCAACACCAGATCTACTCAGAAATGTACATGAACAGCTTTCTATGCCAAAAACTCTAGTGCAAATAAATCAATAGCCAGTGCACTCATTGCACAGTCATATTTCTGCCGTGATTATTGTGGTGTTAGGGGCATACAACGTCTTCTAGTCAATTAACTGCAGACTCTTACTAACCTGATTAGTATCTTGATCACTAACTCACATAGAAGCTCTTGTCTAACTTTTGCCCCCTTCTTTCTCTCTCTTGTTTTTGGTTGATAGCTTGAACACATGCAGCTCAGCCTGCCCAAGGAACAGAGGGCAGTTCCATACAACACAGTATCCAAACCTTTTACTATGTTCACAGATAATAATTTCAGATTAACATTAAGCACATGATACATGGGCTCACATTACATTCCTTCAACTGCAGCATGTCACGTTATGTCAGCCAAGGTCAGCATTCAGTATGATATGATATGATCTAACACGATGCAGGGATATTGCCTCCTGTGTTAGGAATCTCAGGCTAAGAAACAGAAATAGGGCAAGCAGATGCACATAACAGATCAGTTTATAATACTCCTGGGAAAAAGAATCATTATTAAATACATTGCAAATTTTGTTGGTATCCTCCTTAGTGGATTCAGCTCATGTCTTTTTTTTTATGTCTTTTTTTTTTTTTTTNNTTTTTTTTTTTTTTTCAGTAATACCCAAACTTGGCAAGTCAGTCAGATTGGCACTTGGAACTCACTACAGGAGGAATTTCAAATAATTCAGCATACTTCACAAGCTCTGATCACTCTACTAATACTTTCTGCTCTCCTAGACTTCAGTGACCTCTGTTTCATGAATACTGTGAGTGACCAGTACTGAAGGTCCCAGTGAATCTTGATTCCACATAGGTGTTTGGCCTGTAGAGTGACAAGCGATGGGTAGGAAACTTTCAGTTGCTGTACCAGGCTCAGTATGTATCAGAGAAGGATAAAGCTTTAAAAGAACTGTAATTCTTCTGCAATTTTAGCTTGTTTTCACACACTGTGTAGCTTCCAAATTATGAGCTGTGTGTTCCTTCCTCAGTTACACACACAAAACAGCATTTGTGTTTTGAGGACAGAACGAGACCAAAGTTAACCTGAAGCCCTGTGAGTCAAAGGGGCTGCTTATATTCATGCAATTCTGCCCTATGATTATAACCTCCCAGATTTTATTCTTTGTGCCTACTATAAGCATAGCAAATATGTGCAGTGTAAGGTTGGTAGTATTCAGCTTTACACACACAAAAGCCAGCCAGATTCCCTGAGAATAAAATCAGAAAATTGTCATATTAGGATAAACCTTTAGTTTTAAATTAGAAGTAATAAACTCTCAGAAACTACACTAGAGTTATCAGTGACAACTGATGTAATTTAATATCTGGCAAAACAAAAAAGCAGAGCTCAAGAGCCTATCCTGTCTTTGATACAACACAAGGTTGTATCATTTTTAGAACAAAGGCTAAGCCAATCGCAGCTGACTTCACATTTCTCTATTTTCTGTTCATCTTTGTAAACATGAAGGTAATGTTTTTCTTTTTAGTATTCTGTGACAACAGAAACCACAAGCATTATTTTATTAACATTTAGACACAATTGGTCGCTTTCTTTCCATTTCAGGTCTGGAGCTTTGATGTCTGAGTGACATTGTGTGTACCTTAAGGGCTCAAAAAAAGTTCAATAGGCTTCATAGCCTCAGCATAAAATACAGAATAGGGATAGAAAATAAATAAATAAGTACATGTGCACATATTTCCCTCTTTTATGACTTTGAAAAGCCGCAGCTGTCATTTGGTTCCTCGCTCTTTCCTCGGGGTAAAGATCATCTGATGAGAGAGGAATGAGCATGGTAGAGTCCTTAGACTGGATGTGAAGAAGCTTATATTTTTACCTAGTCAGCTAGCATGGAAAAAAAAAAAACCACAACAAAAAAAAACCCTAATAAAATAATAATTAAAAAAAAAATAGAAAAAACCACTGCCTCCAAAGCCCTTAGCTATACCCTCAGATGTACCCAGGGAACTGTTCACCACCATTCAGGAAACACTGACATCAGCACTTATATGCACTATTAATGTGTACCCTCCAGAGTCCAGAAAAAAAAAATGGAATCTTGAACCTTGATTTTCCAAAATTGGGTCAGCTTGTGTCAAAATTGACCCCAAACCAAAGCAAACATTAATTCAGGCCAGAAAAATCAATCCCTGGAGGCACTGTTCATTATTCTGAGACACCTTCAGCACCATAGTACTAAACCTTAATCCTAAATCTAATCCTGTAATTACATCATAACAATCTACCAGTACAGAAAACAGAAGTAGTGTTAGACCTCTGTTGACAGCAGCCTTTTCTACTGTTGCAAGCAATAAACTGAATTCTTGGCCTTTTTGATATCTAAATCCCTAACATATGTTAAAAAAATCCCAAAGTTTTCATTTCAGAAGTGGGATTGACCATATAACGAAAGTAAGGATGGGACACTGGTCTCTACTAATATCAGTTTTCCTGAATTCTGTGACCTGTACTTTGAAGGATTAAATGAGCTCTGTCACCCTAACCCTAACACTCAACATAGCTCCTCATATAGGTGACAAAGCTATTGCTTCTGCATAAGTCAGTATCAGGCATAACAACATCTGCCCTTTTAACACACCCCCTCCTTCTGCAAGTTCTCTCTGGAGGGCTCTTCACACACTGTGCTCTTTACACAGTCAGTCTAGCAAAGACAAAAATGTCTATTTTTTTTTACTCAACTAACATCTTATGAAAACCTGCCCAAGGTTTTGAAGAAACATAAGATGTCCTGTTATTGTTCTGGATAAAGGCTTGACTAGCAGGACTGTGGAGATGCCTCTTGTACCTTACCACGGCCTGTTGTCTGTATTCCTGATATTAAAAACAGAGCTTATATTTAGGAGATAGTATTGCATCCACCTCTAAAGAAAACAAGTAAATAAAGACCTAGATCATGTCCTGACAGTGGTAACACAGTTCATTTTCACAAATAGCACCTTAAGTTGGAATAGCAGCACAGGGTAAGCCAGGATGGCAGGTATCACTACAGAAATGACAAGTCTCCACCACTTGAACTTTAAAACAAGGCTGCATCACTTAGTTCAAGATATAAACCAGTTCAAATAATTTTGAACTTTGGTTGAGAAATGAGGGGGTGATCTTGTACTAGATTACCTGATTGCACTGACCCTCCTTTTCTTTCTTTGTGTTGTGTTGTGTTGAAAAAAAATAAATCACTTAGATCTTGCCCTTATCAAAACAAATAGAGCCAGGCTACATATTGTTTGTACTACTCTGTCATTTTTCAGTGAGGAAAGGCAGAAGGCAAAGCAGCAGGGTGATGTAGTGACTATAACTAATGTTGCTAAATATCACAACTTTTTTAGCAAGCCTGGCTTCTCTCTTCAGTAAACATGAGACAGTCACTGAGCTTGGTGACAAAGAAGAAAAATCTTTTCTTGTGGAGGTGGGTGTATTTTGCTGCCAGAATTATGGAAGATCCAGTATCAGAGAGGTATTCTGATTTAAGCTAAAGGCAATTCACTCCCAGAGCTGTTAAATTCCCAAGTACTATATACCCAGGCGAAAGCTGATATAAAGGACAGTTCAATTTCGTGCAAGGGATTATAGAGAGGAAATGGACATTTACATTTCAATCCCACAATATTTACTGCAAATCTTTGCTCTCTTGAAAATAAAGCAAACACTTTTTTTTTTTCCCCAAGGCTTCCACCAGATCTAAGCAGGCTATGATTTTTTAAAGAGCACACTCAGACTCTAGAAATGCTTTGTAAAAATCTGGACTACCATTCAGGAAAACCACAGAGCTACAAGAACTCAGATTAAAGTGTAAATGGACAAAGATCCAGTGTAGAAAAGCTACAACAAAGAGGGAAAACCACCAGTCATCCCAAAGGAAAAAAATCCCAGTGGTCATAGTACCTGCATTGTGAATCAGGTAGGGAGGTGTCAGTGCAGATGTGGACAGGAACATCACTGTTAAGTGCCTGCCTGAATATTTAAAATATTCAAAATCCATTTCACTTTGAGTTAAGAGCATTTTTTAACCTACAGAAGGTTTCAAAAAGGAATGAATAATCATGGTACACTTTGCCTGCAAATAGATTTTTTTGGCTCATACACCACATACCCTAAATCTTTATTTTCTCATCTGTCAATCTTTATTATAAAAATTACCATTCGGGCTGAATAGCTGTCTTCCAAGACCTCATCTGCTCATGGCATTGATTCCCCAGTTGACACCAGGCCTCTGCTGGAGATGTCATCTGCACACCAAACTGTAATGTCATATGCAAAGGATTATAACTTTAGGTAGGCGTCTGGAAGATGGTATAGTTGTGTTTAAGGAACAGAAAATTTATTTCCATGTAAACACCCCAGGCAAATGGACAATAAATATAAAGAGATACCGATCATGTAAGCCAGCACAAGAAGAAGGATTTCAAAATAGATTTGTTTTTAAAACTACCACAGAAAATAAGCAATCTTTAAATAAAGTGCTCGATATAAGACACCTCGCTGCAGGCAAAATTTAAATTTGGGGTTTTAGGTTACAGGAAGAAGAAAGACAAGAAAAAACAGATCATGTGTGATTCAGATGGAGCTACTCTTGATGTCAATTTCAATGAGGTTACTGGCAAATGCATGAAGATATTTTAGTCTTCTGGAAGTCAGGGTCCTGTGCTGTCTTTCCAGTTACTAACTGTGCTAAGAAATTCTGATATTGGTTTGACTGATATTTGATATAATGATCTTCAAAGCCGTAAAAAACATTCTTAACTAAGGCTGTTTAAGTAAAGGCAGCATTGTCAGAGGATATGTTGCAAGGCAGTGACAACCTCCAGGTTATTTCACCTAATGAGGACCATTCCCATGGCAGTAACTAGCCTGTGAAGGGCTGCAGCATTCTGATATGTCAAGAGAACCATCTTGCTAGCCTTGAAGCGGTAAAACTGAAGCAGTACTGTGAACAAGCCTTAGATGGGTGAGGGGGGGAGAAATGGGGGATTCCAAGAATTGGATTAGCTTTTACTGGAATCCTTTCATATCACCAGGATAGATGTATAAGCAGAAAAAGAGAAACTGAGTAAACTCTTCCAAAAAGCATCCTGCCCTAGTATCAATGTGCACAGAAAACTTGACACTCCTGCTTCATCATACATTTTCCAATTCCAATATCATTAAATAGTAATTGTTCTGCTCTACTTCCTATTTTGAAAAATGCTGCTTTTTGCTCTGCCTTCGTAACAGCCTCTTAAGTCATTTAAGTTTGAATAGTCTCACAATGAATGGCTATGAGAGGAAACCTTGCTGAACTGTATAAATTTATTTCAGGACTTTGAAGATGCCATCACTTATATTAGTTCATAATTATTGTAGCTGTCACTTCCAACTGCCTCATAATGCCTCCATGAAACAGGGAAGTATTAAAAGGAAAATTTTCAAAAGAATTCAAATCTTCTATTGTGGTTGCTGGGTACAGCCAGCTACCAAATTTAAGTGGCTAAAGAAAAGGCAGAGAACTCTTTTAAGAGTGTCACTATGAATGACTTGTTCTCATGGACATCTGTGCCAGAACAGAAAACAGATCATGCATCACACCAGTGAGAGAACCACCTTTAAATCTCAACTTGCATCTCCCATAAATTAGGGAATAGCAGTAACAGTTTGTAACATCCCAGCATTTTACCTCTGCAGGATACAGGTTCCTTATCTAATTCAAAATGTTAAGCAATGGCATGCAAATTCAGGTGACAGCAATGCTTTAGTTTATAGAAAACAAAACGTGATCTATTCAGAGGTGGGAAAGGGAGACGTAGGAGGTGGCAAGAAAATGACACAGTAAGACTGAGAAAGCATGAGATAATTCTGATAAGATAGGGAGACAAGAGAAAAAGTAAGTAATCAGATGAGTCAGTAATCTTTCACAGCCACCTTAGTGTTCAAATGCTCTCTATATGCTGCATGTTTTGTATGTTGTGGTGCTATAAAGCAGGCTCCCTGTTCTATGGCATGCTTTCCTACTGAACTCCACTATCTACATGGTGTGTGCACCTCTTTGCTGCACTTGACAGAAACAAGGTTTTCAATAAAACCAACGTGGAAAAAAAATCAAAGAATTGGGCACAGCAACTAAAACAGGTAAAGGCACCATGGTAAAGTCATGGTAAAGGCACCATGACTGCACTGCACCCTCAGTACCCCTCTGTTTGCTCAGCCGGTGTTTCAGAAACATAGCCAGAGAAGAAACTAGCATACCAAAAGATTCTTCATTGTCATCTCATTCGGGAAGTTTATAACCACCTTGCAGTGACACACCATTATTACCTATGCTGTGTTGTAGCTGTTTTCTCCAAGCAATAATGGGGAATGAGCACACGTCATTGTAGCTCATCTCTGCTGAGGGGGTGACCGACCATTGGTCCACCCAGAGCAAGTTCTATGCCTAGTGACAAATTTACTGCTGACCTTGCCAGCAGTTTGAGCCCTCACTCACAAATTCAACAAAGTCAAGCTGGACTTGCTGCCAAGAGGGCTGTTTCACCCAGTTCAGCAGTAACACCTAATTGCTGGGCTAACCACATGTGTTTGACAGATGCCTGCTGCTCTGTTGCTCATTCCAGCCCTCTCCATTTCTAACTGGAGATTCTGAAGCATCCCAACCTGCAGGTTTTAATACCTCAGGTTTGGGGTTCCTGCAGAGTCCCTGTCTTGTGGGTCTGTAACACAAAGGGGATTCATAAGCTGCAAAGGGAGGTAAAAGATCTCCTATCATGGATGCCCGGCAGTCAGCGGTGGGGTTGAAAATTGCAAGAGAGAACCCAGGAGTAGGACCTCAGGCTGCACAACCTGGAATAAAATGTGGTTATTTATCTGAAAGAACCTATAGACCAAAGGAAAATGTAAGCTCAGACCACTTCAGGTATTACTTCTGATCTCAAAGAAATGAACAGCAGTGCACGTGCAGAAACTATCTGAACACCACCCGAGCATGTGATAAACCCCTTGGGAGCTTCTAGATCAGGATAATTAGGTCAAAATTGGGAAATCCCATCTTCAGCATAAAGGTCATTAACATTGTGACACCTTATTTTCTGCAGAGTGTTTTTATGAACCTTTTGTAAAACTAAAAAGCTGGATCACACACTCTCACATCAGCATGTTCACACTCACTGAAACAAGGAAGAGATGCTAAAAGCCTGCATGGTGAAAATCTCTCTGCCAAAAGGATATTCCCCCAGAGGCTGGGGTCCTGCACGTGGGGTGCCCGAAGCTGCCCTTCCAACCTTCAGTCAGTGCATCTTTCCCTTAGCTCCCCAGTACTACATTCAGCCAGCAACAAGTAGGTGTTCTGGAAAATGGTTACAAAGAGCAGACTTCCTAAGATGTAAGCAGTAGGCCCTAAACCAAGCATGGTTAATGACCATATACGTCTAAAGTTTGTCATTTGGCACTTTTGGACATGTTTCTCCAGCATTGCCATGTGTTGAGTGCCCATGTCCACGTTGCAGCAGCATAGGGGCTGCAAGGGAAGGCTCTGTGAGGGGAGGGTGAGGNTGCCGGACACAGCTGGTTCCAGACGGTTCCCCAACAGCCCCCGCACCTGCCACAGCCGAGCCGATCAGAGGGGCCAGTGGTGCCTCTGTGGAAATGTATTTAGAGCAAAAGCCCCCCGGGCGGTGAGGCGTGAGGGACAGCCCTGCGGCACCTGCACCAGGGAAGAATCCCGAGGCATATGAACAGGGAGAGCCCTGGAGAGCCCACGCTGGAGCAGCTGTATCCTGAGGGACAGCAGCCCGTGGAGGTTGATTTTTCACCAACCAATTCTATTTTAATTGGCAATAGATACAATTAATTTTCCCCATGTCAAGTGTGTTCTGCCTGTGACAGTAATTGGAAAGTGATCTCTGTCTTTATCTCAAGCCACAAACTTTTCCATTGAGGGGGGCAAGGAGAGAGCAGCTGGGTGGGTGGCTGGCAGCCAGACATGTCAGCTCACCACACCATGTTTAGTAATTCCAGGGGAAATAGTTAATAAATTCCTGAGAGAAAAATATGGAGGTGTCATTATTCCCACTCAGAAATAAAATGAATTCTAATCAGTTATTCCTGGAAAACCCATTTCTGTCAGTAGCATTACAGAAAATGTGACCTCTCTGCATCTGTATAGTTCTTGATAAAATTAAAACATGTTGCTAAAAGAAAACAAAAAGAGCTCCTAAGCAGAGAATTCAACTGAAAATGGTGAGAAGATAAAGATGCAAGACCCCTCTTGCCCTAATATTAAGGGACCTGAAATTAATTCAGTGTTCATTTTCTTCTAATTTCTACTTGCTAATAGTGTAGGGAGAAAATGAGATCCCTGATCTTACAGGTCAGAAAAGGTGGAAGAGGGTTGGGGGCTGCAGAACAGCTCTAAGGGGAAGGGTTTGCTCTCCCTGCCATTGCTGAGGTGGAAGGTGATGGCATCTGCTACAGAGATGAGTTTCTCCTACTGCAGTAAAACTGCTTCCCACCTTGCTTTCCTTCCATCTCTTCCCCACGCAGGCAGGAAGGACTGCACAAGCCACAACAGCCAGACGTCACCTCCTCATCCCCAGGCAGACCTGGCAGGCTGCTGCAGGCGGATGAGGTAGGCAGTGGCCTGTTCTTCCAAGGCCCGAAGCTGGCTCTGCTGTTTGCCTCTTGGAAAGCAAGTGCAGACGCCTGAGTGTGAGCAATTAAAATGATGCAATACGTGACACATATCAGTCAGAAATAACCTAGCAATTGAATGCTTGCACACAGTACTGCAGATAAGCCAGTGTTGATAATACTTGAACTTTTATGTCTCTCACGGAGATATTTGCCACAATGTCTATTTTGTTCTCTGCTCTTCAATCTGTATGTTGGTCTTATCACTGATTGTAGGAATCCTGTGTGGACAGAGGGGATTTGTCAAATCCAGGAATAATGCAACTTGTGTTTGAAGGTGCATTTTAATGGGGTTTTTTTATTAATCTTGGAAGTTATGCAATAATTTTAATAACTAAGCCATCCCAAACACCATGGTAAGGTAGACTAGAGGAATGGACACAAACTGGATAATCCACTTCACAAGCAGTTTGAAGAACTTGTCGCCAGTGCAAAGAATATTAGCACATTTAAACACCATTCAGGATTCTGAGACAAAGCAAGAAGTTTGGTGGAGCACTCACCACAAGCTGGTTATGATAAACTGCCCTGTGAGGCATTGATGGAGACAAGAGGTCAAGCAGGTACAGCACCTGGCTGAACAGGAAAGCCAGGTGCTCACAGGTAGAACCATACTTAGGCAGCCCTTCCTTGCAACACTAGGTGTGTCTGAACAGCACAAAGTGGAGCCAAGCAGAGAAACACACTCAGTCTCTGCACACCTCATTCACAGCAATCTTAGATCCTAAAAACAACAGTCATGTTAACATGATGCTCCTGCATGGGCACGGCTAGTCTGTCTTCCTGAATATTGTGCAATGTACCTGTTTCACTGTCTGTTCCACAAGAACCAGTCACACAAACAGATCTTCTCATTCCCTTATTCTGCGTTGTCAGTTTAGGTCTGAAGCACCTTCGTGGAAGGTCCACTGGACTGTTTAAATATGACAGGTCCCAGCTTGAGGACTGTCAGATGGATAAACCAAAGTCAGTCAGGACCCCAAAAGGTCTTGAAGCAGTAAAGACTGAAAGAAGGTTTGTCAGTCTGAGTGAGGTTAAAGCTGCATGTCCCAGAAGTTAAGAAAAAAAAAAAAAATTATGCAACTGTAAAAAAGCATGGAAAACCTCAGATCTGCACATGAATGGATAATTACGCATCAGAGAAGCAGGTGGCTGAAGAGAAATCAAGTGCTTGATTTCTGCTAGAGTAACCCACATAAAAATAGATATAAGTTCCCTCAGGTCATATTTACTAATGTTCCCACTTCAAATAAAACACCCACAACAGGTATCTTTGGAAACAAGTTATCTGTATGTATTTGATGTCCTACTAGTACTCAAGGCTTAGAAATCTTGGCAACACCTCCCAGTCAAACAGAGTCACAGATCTTACCCAGAAAAAAATTTCCTTATGCACATAAAGCTTACTCATGCTCAGTAGTTCCATGGATTTGAATGACATATTTATGTGAGTTAAGGTTTGCAAGAATCTTAAATGTGGTGATGGAGCAGTCATTATTTTCATACCGAATTACATTAATTTGGAAAGGTGTATTTATGGACAGGATTAGACTATTATTAATACAGCCGACTGGCAAAGGAGGCATATCTTTTAATTATTTAGGAGCTTTTGGATAGGATTTAGTAACCACAGAAATTTTGTACTTTGATATATCACATGCTATCAAGGGGGTTTTTGCTTTTTCTTTGCCTAGGTCAACTGACTACATACCATGCCTCTAGCAAAAAGTAGCCATTGAACTGATCACTACTTAAATTTCAGTTCCTAGTCACACTTAATAACTGTCTATCCCCCAGTCCCTGTGAGGGACAGGAGAGTATCACAGTGATACAGAGCTCACATCAATTTCTGTGACACTGACTTGGGTACTGCTGGCATTAGAAACGCTCCTTTTTCAGACGTGCTCCTACAAGCCCAGAGTACAGTTTAGGGAATGTAAGATTAATTGAGGGAAATCTAGGGAACTGGGACTGCTTCTTTTTGCTTCTCTTTTTTCTCCCCACTGGTTTAAAAGAAATCATATCTTAATTATTTTAAAATATCTATCAATTAAAGTAGAAACTACTGCATATCTTCTTCTAACATCGTAACTGTGACTTTGTTACAAAGAGGAACAGCGAGTCAAGTGTGTCCAGGGAGCACTGGACTGTCTTCAAACAAGTCTCTTGGCAGCTTAAAGGCTCCTGAACATTATGATGTTAATACAGCTGTATTAGCTTGTTCACATTAATAAACAATGTGTGGGAAGGTTTAACTCTCTGCCTTGGCAAAGCAGTTCTGCCTCTCTGGTTTCCAATGGGACATTGTTTTAGGCTCTGTCCTGAAAGGAGATCAAAGTTGGTGAAAGCCTCAGAGTAGGCGTTCAGTGCATGCTGGTGGGCTGTGCTTCCAACTGCTATTGCAGAGAAAAGGTATCTTGCAAAGAATTGACACTGTATTTCATCGATGTCATTCATAATCCTTTTTAACAGATTAAAATTATGGGCTGTCTGGTTTTCAAACACAGCATCATCCAATTTGCATGGTCCAAGTCCTCTTCTGCAATGAATGATGGGCTCAGTAAGTGATATTTACCAGTCCGTCATGCCACTGCACTGCAGCTAATATGCACTGAACCTTCAGAAAGGCAGTGTGGAATTAATCCTCAGAAGCAATCAACATTCATTTGACTGTTTTCCTATTTTACCTCTGCATCTCTGACTCCAGTGATTTCACATCAGGAGAAATAGGCAAACCCTTGAGCACTCTCAGCAAACATCAAAATGTGAACTCGTAGAAATCTATAGGGAGACTGCCAAAGGCACCAAATGGCAGATAGGAATTTAACTTTCACCAAAGATCCATGATCCAGAAGTAAGCAAGCACGGGATAACTTCGCTGGCATTTTTATTTTTGAAAATCTCCCCCTGTGGCCACTTACTTACACATGTCTACAATTTTGCATTGTAAAAGCAAATGCCATTCTGAAGTGTACACCCATATAAAGGCGCACACACACTGTTACACAGGCTCACAACATAGATCAAATGACTGGTTTTGCCCTCCAGGAGTCTCAATGGCCTTCAACTACTGAATTTAACCCTCATGCTTCAGTGCGCTCCATAGCATCTAAGACAACACAGCTATTTAGGTTCCTTAAAATAGTGAGGTTTTAGAAAGACCCCTTCAGAATCCACATCAGAACCATTCCTCATGGCAATGTGAGTATCAGGAACACATACAACACATAACAAAGAAACCATCACAACTGTTTGATGTTGACTTCTCTCTGAAGAATCTGTGAATCCTGTACTGTGCTAGAATTGACATTTACATAGATAAATGTATGTATTTTTTTGCTTGCTTGTACACACACAGATAATATATGTAGTGTACTCCCACATAAAGACTTCCCCGTGGAACCCAAATATTATTCATATAACTGCCATTTCAATGTCAGTGGTGCCAGTTGCTTCCCTGTGACATGTAACACACTGAATCTAGTCCTAGGCATTGCCTGCAGCTGCCCTGAGCTGCAGGCTGTTGCCCCAAGTGCCTGCAGTACACCCCTGATGCAGCCTAAGGCCTGAGAGTCACCAGGTGGTTGTCACCTGGTCTGCAGGTAATTCCACAAGCAGGTGGCAGGGGAGACAGGCAGTGCACTCTATTGTGCAATACAGATTCTGACATTTCCCACAGACGGGAAATTTTTAAGCAATCTGTTAGAAATAATGTTTAATTTCCGTAATTTCAGAACACGGTTGAGCCTGAAAGCACAAGCTCCCCATCTCCAAGACTCCTGGCTCAGCAATGACTCCAAGTGCTGCTGGGTTCCTCCTGCCCCATCAGCCTGAATGAACCAACACGGAAGAGCTCAAAGCCCTGGGAACCCTAAGAGAGCAAGAAATCACACAGCTTGGGAATTGTAGCTCCTATGTTTCTACTTGTGTGGCACACTGCCCAGAAGCCCTCAAAGTACCCGTGGCATAAGCCAGGTCTTCGAGGATCTCCAGAGGCATCCAACATGTTAATGCTGTCCTACAGCCACAGACCTCAAAACTTACCAGGAGCCATGAAATCAGGCATGAAGCCTGTCAGAACCCATCCCATGTCTTTGTGGAAAGTCACAAAAACTGAGGCTTTTGCAAAATATTTTGGTGTCAATGAATTTGCCTTTTCTGATGGAAAACTGTTTTGTCAGGAAGTTCCCAGCTAGCTGCAGTCTGTAGATCCCTTAGGCAGGTCAAAAATCAGCAATGCTGCTACACTAACGTCCAAAGTTCTTGTATAAAGTTATTTAGAGAATTAATTCAAACGTGCAAAAAAGTCAGACTTCTATTGAAACATTCAGAAGACACAACTGCCCTGCAAATGAGGTGCTAGACTGGACCAGCATTTTGTTCTCCACTTCAGAATCATATCTGTGTGGTCTCTGTAGCCCCACTACACTTAACTTTTTCCTTTTCTTTGTCCTGACTACAAATTCTTTGAGGCAGGGGACTTTTCCTGCTTTGTTCCTGACAAGCAGCTTGTGCAATCATGTAGGCAACAAGTCTGTATCAGTAACAACCCTGGTATTTTCTGTTTCAGAGGAGTGACCTCTGCAATAAGTTTCCAGAGTGACTTTGTCCTTGAGTACCAAGCAGTTGCAAGAAAATAACACTGCCTATAAATTTAATAGGATTTTGCATAGAAAATACTCCCATTTAAGGCTCATACAGAAAATTCTCTTGTGTAAGGTTCTGGGCTCTTTTAAGGTACACTTAGAACAGGAGTAAAGAGAGGGTGTTTTTATAAAATTAATTCCAACAGTACAATATTTTACCCTAAAGTATCATGTTGCTTAGTAAACATGAAATGGATGCTTTCCTGTTATTGTCATTGACTATATTTTGTATTTTTTCTATAAATGACACAGGCATTCAAGCAACACTAGGTAGGAAAACCCCTTACTAAAATGTTTGAGTCAGGAAAGGCATCCTTTTCTTCCAGTGAAAGCCTTATAAAAAGTCTAAGCAATATTTTCTAAGTCCTGATTTTTCCAAACAAAAAACATCTAATGCTTTAAGTACCATCGCAGGGTATTATTGCAAAGCTTACCTAGCAAGCCCAAGTTATATAAACTAGCTGCAAAGCTTTTAATTTGTCTAAAGAGATAATTAAGATGGATCAAGCATACTCAGGAGCTACAACTCAACAAAAGAGTTTGGCAATTATTCTTTTGAAAAAATAGAAACTGCACTAGCTCATATCACTTTTGTCTCAAGTGATCCAACATGCAGTACTTACTGCAGCGACAACATTTTAGAATTATGAGAATTTTAGAATAGAACAATTACATTTTTTTAGAATTCTATTATTCTTTTAGAATAATTTGTCCTGCTTTACCTATATTGCACACAAAGAATGTTTGTCATGAACTCAAATCCATGCACATAATTACTGATCCTTTTTCGTATGCTGCTTATCCATGCATATTACCTGAAATTTTACTTCTGTTTCCAACTTCCCACTGAACTGAACTGGAATAGCATAATTTCTTATACTAAAATATTCATAGTTCAAAAAGTGAAGTTAGTATTTAATAGCATCAGTTACCTCCTTCAGACAATTACTTCATGGGCAAGAAGAGAGTTTGGAACATACTGCAGAACCTGAGCTAATATCCACTGAAAGGAGTTGCCAAATATTCATTTGACTCCCAGAATTTCATCTGTGGACTCAGCAAATGATCTAGTAAAGACACTGATATATAACCATAGCTTCCTATTCTTTTTAAATTTCATGTTAGCAGCTGGATACAGTTTCCTGAGGTTTATTTCAATAAAAATCTTTTCCAATCCATTGAGACACAAAAGAGAACAGGGAATCTACTTGGCTCTGCCAGAACAGGATCCCAACAGTTTCAGATAGTCTGTGGCCTGAATTTTGCTGAAGTCTCCAGCAAGACCTGAATAGCCACATTCTTGCCACCATCTGACAGAAACTTCTAGCTTGGCATACACCTACAAGTGTTACACCTTTTACAGTTCAGAATAAGCTCTATATTATTTACTGTAAAGAACTGACAACATACTAACCATGCTAACTTTAAACTACATGTGTGGTTGTGCTTTACCACAGGTGGCAGAAGATGCTTCAGAGTTCATCCTAACTGCAGGAATCCTGCAGAAAGCTACTATGTATTTTTTTCTTTTCTAACCTGATAATGATTTTTGTTCCTACTTTACATTTCAACCCCTGATTTAAATACATATGAAAGATAAGCACTACCCATATATTACACACAATGGAATTACACTACCTATATATTTAAGCACCTGTCCTTCCAGCCTTAATATCAAAAGATTCACAACTTTAACCATGGTTAAACAGCTGACAAGCTGCCATCACTGTGTATTGCACAGCTTGACACAGTTTTCCTGAGTCCCTCCATTGCCACACCTGTACCTTGTGGCGGCCTCATGTCGCATCCTCACTTGAGCTTGTACGCCACCTGACACTGGGGGTTATGGTCAAGAACCAGGGCTCTCTATTACTGCTAGACTACAAAATAATAAATGCACAGTATCAGGTTGATGCACAAGCTTCTTTATACAGAAAATGATTTATAGTTTTTTCCCATTTTCATTTTATACTAGCTGGTAAAATTTTTGTCAACTGCAAAATCTTAGGAAGCAACAGCTCAGTGAATTGCTGAGTTGATTACTTATTAGAAACCACAAAATCCCATTTGGTATTAAAATAATACTTCTAGGGCTCCAAGTAAGGGGATCCCTCAAATCCTAGCCATAAGAAGAAACCTGGCCATAACCTGAGCACTATTAAAAAAATATTTGTAGAGTACATGAGGATCATAGTCGAAGTGTAAGTAACACTCCACTGATTCAAAATCATACTTTTTAAATACTTCAACTGACCAAGTATTCCAAAGAGTAAGACAAAACATGCAGCTATAATGCTATTGGAAAAAATAAATAAAAATCCAATCATTGCAGGCAAAGCCAGTAAAAAATGCTGCTAGCTGTTGCCGCATAGTGAAAGGAAAAGATTATACTGAGTTAGAAGAATAAGACTTCTTAATGATTCTAAAATCTATACAGAAGAATAGGTTGCAGAGAGCTTTCCACTGAATTTAGTGACTGGAAAATTTGATCCCCCATTTAATTTGATTTAAAGCTCTGGAACCAAAGCATTTTCATGTGCAACTATTTCCAACCTTTTGTTTTGATCAGTTTTCAGCACGTGTTGAAACAGTACCTACTTCACAATTGTAATTCAGCCACTGGCTTGTAAAAAGAAGACATTTAATTAAAAATGGCAATATTGAAAGAGCACAAGAACAGTCCATTTTAAGTTACATTATTTGGGTCATTGGTGTCATTACGGATGCTTTCCTGTTGTTAAACAGATTGCATGGAGCAACTTCATACCTATACATGGAAAACATAAATCAGCCACCCCTCCTGATCAATAAAATAGGAGCAGATGTTTTCAAAGCAGCAGAAAATACAAAGGTGCACATAGAAATTGAGTTATCCTAGCCTACTGAGATCTATTCCTGCATTGTATGTGTTTGTTTTCTGAGAATTTGACAGCTGTTTCACTAGCCAATACACATTCACTGCTGCAGTGTCCTGGATCTGTTTTCCTGAGTGAGAATTTGACAGCTGCCCAACTATTTCTAGTGCAGAACAAGGAAATGCACTGATCACTGCCTTCATCTTGCTTTATGAAATTCGGTTCAATACAATGCAAGCATAGCTGCTATCCTTCCACGTCAACTACTTGCTGGGACTGAAATTTGGCAATGAAAACACAAGGGAAGATAGGCCCTACCTTAACATGCGCACAAAAAAATAAATGGGGGGAGGGGAGGAGATCTGTGTATTGTTTTGTTACTGATTTTCTATCCTCTGTAGTGACTGCTCCCTCCCTACCACCTCCTCAGAGTCTTTCTCTTACTTCAACTCAAGAGGAGCTGCATGTTGAAACTGGTGAAATTCTGGTGTGGTTAATGGCTCTGCCAAGGGCTCTGTAGAGAAGAATAGAAGCTGAGACTGGCAGGAAGAAAGAAGCTGGATGATTTTCAATAAGCTGACTACCATTTTATTCATAACAAAGAAGAACTGATTACAGAGTAATCGCCAGCTATGTGACTTTTCCCAGGTCCAAACCCCCCACCCCGCCCTGGTATTAGAACTGGATATTTGCATGGTGTTTATAATCCACAGGTCTCATATCAAGTATCATCACCACTTCACCTAGGAGAAAAGTAAGTCACAGAAAGGTTACAGGATTTTTTCACACACTGAGGGATGGGCAGAGTCCTGGCTAAGATCTGGTTCCTGGTGTCACAGTGACCCCACAAGGTCCCTACAAGATTCCTCTGCTCATGACAGCTCAGAACAAAAACCTCTGTAGCATAACCATGGTAGCACAAAGCTCCAGCACAAGCTGAGTGTCTTAGCTGTCACCCCACTTCTTGGTGGCACTGGAAGCCCTTCCTGACGGGCAGCCTGTAACATAGCACTGAAATGCACAAGCCACCTTGGACACCAGCAGCACAAATCAGCAGCAGAGGCAGAAAAGCTAGTAAGGCTCCTCATGGTCCCAACACCAGCATCGCAGCTGGGCTACACCTCTTTAGTCTGAAAACTCCAGGGGACACACACCTTAGCACCGCACTGCTGGGGTGACACTGTTGCCCACATGTCAACTAACCAGCTTCAGGCCCACCCTAGTGAATGCACTTGCTGTAATATGGAGGTTTCCCCAGTTTCCTGTGGGGAAAAGATAAGAAACTGCAACAAACAAACAGATTTCCCAGCTCACCAGGGTGACTCTTTTCTAAGGGATTATTCAGGAACTATCATCAATTTACTGCCAGCCTCTATCCATCTTAAATTGTGCATGATTACTTTGTTTAGTTTTGCTGACATTTGTGTTTTGTTTAAGGGTCTCTTTGTGCAATCTTTTGTGTCTGCTTTAAATAAACACTCTTCCTGTGCTTGTAGCAGCATGCTTAGGTTCAGCAAGATGTCTATCACTTAATAACCAAATGAAAAGTTTAATCACCCAAAAGCTAGCTTTCAACCTGCAGTTAACAAAACAGAAAAGCTAAGGGTGTTCCATATGCATTTTTCTCCATATTTCTTCTCTTATCACACTAGCTCATCCAAGCAAGTTTGGTGTTGTGTATTTAGTTCTGTAAATATCAGCTTAGCATGTGGAGACAGGCAGTATTCATTCTTACTCTGCAGTCAGAATCAGTCCAATAAAGAAAAACAATTGCTCATTGCAGTCCTTCAAAAAATAGTTGTTTTCTTGTTATTAATCACTGAGAATGTATGAAACAGAAAGAATATACACTAATGGCTCGCTGAGCACACCAACTGCAGAAAATTGGGCAAGCATATCTGAGCAAAACACGACATGGAAACCAAATGGGAAAAATACAAGTCATGCCAAGGTGTCATTTTTACAAAGTGACTTTTTTTAAAAAAAAAACAGAGAGACAAGTTAATGTCCCAATATGGGACAATAAAGCTATGTTAAAAACACTTGCCATTAGCAGCCATCTGCTCTCTGCAATTTGGGGGTAATTTTTATGTACAGCTGACAGCTTTGCATCATCTTTCCTCCTTCATGAAAGATTGTCTCTATCTCTAGTGTACAAAGACTGAGAAGCAGGATCTTTCCATTATGTTGTGGCTCTCAGTTTGAGCTCCAAACAGAAATCAGACATAAGATTTGGAAATAAATATATATGCTAATAATATTCCAGTTCTCTCTAATAATATTCTGCTCAAGTCAGCATCACCTGTAAAAATCAAGAGGCGAAATGTGCTCACTGCCCTTGACATACTACGATGGTAAGAAAGATCAAGACTGCCTTCTCACTGTTCTTTGAGCATGAGGATAGATCTCTGCTTAAGCCTATCTTTCTTGATCAGAATGTCTCTGGTGTCCTTATGCTTTTTCCTCCTGTTTGAACTTGTCTCTTCAGAATATTTAGTAAATACAATTCATGTTCACACCTAAAGTAAAGCTACCTTCTTTTGTTTTGTTATGTGTTAGAAGCCTTAAAATACACACACACAACAAACAGCAGGGTCACACTTCCCTCATTTGCAATCCTTGCAAAGAACACTTTTGTAAGAAAAGCGCAGAAAAAATGAAAACTCTATTAACATTCAAATCATATTCTGACTACCATTTCCATTTCTCAGATCTGATATAATTTTAATAAGGCCAGAAAAAAAAGAAACTGGAGCAGCTAAAAGCCAAAAGTGATTTTTCTATTGCCTTGTTGTACTCCCCTTGATACACAAGAGATGGTGGTCAGATCCTTCCACCAAACCCAGATCAACCCTATAACTATATACCACCAACCACACACCTTGTAAACATTAGGCACATTTACAATCTAACACCTGCCTACAAGAATCAATTAAAACCTCTTTGCTACAGTCACAGGCTGTTGACGGATCTAGAAACAATTTGATCCTATTCCATGTTGCAAACATCCCAAAGCTAAGGGGTTTTAAAGAGGACAATTTTCACAAGTATCATTCGGGATCAAGTTACAAGCATTTTTAGCTACCAAAGGCAAGCCTTGAGTTTTGGTTCATCTGGACCCACTTAAAATGAAGCTAACCCAATTCCTTTTCCTCTCAAAGAAAACACATCTGCTTAAATAAGTCTCTCTAGTAGAATTTTAGACTTATATGTACAAACTGTAGGTCTATTTTTGTAATTAATTTTTTTGAGTTTGTAGCAATCTACAAAATGGGATCCACATCATCATGCTGGTTTTGTTTCATGCCCTCAGCTTTCTCACACTTGGGTCCGATCCAAACACAGGAATATAGCAATGGAAAGACATGCAATTTTGACTTGAATCGGCTCCAGAACAGGATTAGGATGTAGTATTTTTCTTCTGTGTCATGCCTGAACCTTGATGCAGGTGACCTAAGAGGAGGTTTTGGGAGATAATTCTCCATGCAAACTGTGAGCCTGGTGTTTAACAACGGTAAGTCAGACACAGTATTACTGTCTGTCATATCACTGAGAAGATAGATAGATTAAGTACAGCACACACCTTAGACCTGAGCCTTTTTGCAGGTAGATTTTTTGTTTTGCTGTTAAAACAGCCTTTCCTGTGGTATAATCTGTCACTCATCTAACCTTTGAACTGCATTGCAAAAGTACTGCAAATGCTTCTGAATTGTGACAACACCACTCCATAAGGTCCCCTTTATGAATATTTTACTCTCCTAACTCTAAATCCTGCTTATAAGAATCAGCCTTACCAAGATTCAGTCATTTCAGGTAAGCTCTTATTCCCTTACCCCTTTGCTAAGGGTTCTACAGTAGTTGGTTTCACAGGGTGAGAATATCATTACATCGCTGCCTCTCAGCACGACATTCTGCAGCTCCCAAGTGCTCCTAAACCACATCCATCATTTAGTCCCCACGCTGGATTTCCTTAGCTCCTGCACTGTACATGATCACAGGATTCCCAGCACCACTGCATTTGCTCTGAAGTCGATCAATGTTTTCTTGGTATGGCTTAGCCCTATACGGATTGCAGTTAATGGAACCAAGCACCATTCCTGTAATTGCTCCATCCTTTCTAATGGTAGGCACCACGTTACACTGTTTTCTGTGGAAGAATTGCAGGTGGTCTCAGTCCTGGTGCCTTCCTCCACCTAATCAGTGGGGTAACATTGGCCACTGTTAGGCTGATCCCATAGCCACTGCTCACCTCCTTACCAATGGGCTGAATGCTAATAATCTTTGCCTCACCTGAATCTCATCTCTGTGGTGTTGTGCTTGGGGTATATCTATCACAGGTACTAAAGCTTTAATGGCATAACTGATCTTTCCTTTTTTTTTTTTTTCTCCTCCCCAACTCTGCTTTTTTTTCAAATAGCTACTAAACTCACCTTAAAACCACTTTTCTCCATGTTGTTTCCCTGCCTATCTTGTCTTTCCTAAATGTTATACCTCATTTCCTATAATTTCATTTCCTTCAAAACATTTTCATTCAGAACAAGAGGAAATTTGTGCTTTGCATGTCTGCAGGCTGCAGGCATAGAATAAATAGGAATCATACATGTGTTTCACATTAGACTGGTATGAATATTTATTTAGTTATCTATTCTAGCAATCCATATACCTTATTTCCTTAGGTTTATTAACTATCTAGTAGAACTGAAGGACACTACTTTTCACTGATGAAAATTACGTACTGTGTTTTAGTGTACCATTCAGTTCCTGTCTTCCATTCAAATCAGAAACATCAGAAACTATTTTTTACCAGATTTGCAGCGTACAGAAAGTTTCGAATGTCTTTGCAAAGCCCAGGATGAGGAATACAGCCGGTACTGGCAAACCATTTAGATTTTACAAAAAGCTTATCAGCTAAGCTGTGATTCTGCAGACTAAAACAGATCTGAAGTCCATTGAACCTAGACAGAATACCCTCTGCAGTTTTAGATAACTGACTCCAATTTGGTCCTTTCCTAGACAGAATTATAAGTGTATGAATGACTGAATCAAGTTAAAAAACTAACCTCAACCCACGTCTTCCCCAGAATTAATCTCAGAGTTTACATGTCTATT
This sequence comes from Chloroceryle aenea, assembly GCA_013399075.1. Classification (NCBI taxonomy): domain Eukaryota; kingdom Metazoa; phylum Chordata; class Aves; order Coraciiformes; family Cerylidae; genus Chloroceryle; species Chloroceryle aenea. The sequence goes on along the minus strand of VWZY01000381.1, from coordinate 21,482 downwards.
TTTCCTGAGATTTTCTTACTGTTCTCATCAGCTTCTTCCTGTGGGGCCTGCAAACACACTTCAGGAAAGAAGCTTGCCAGGATATAAGAGAAATCTCACGAGAAATTCTGTTGTTGGTTGATTTCCAGGAAAATACTGCAGACTCAAGACATATAAGTAAATTTCTCCAAATTGGGGAGACAGTACCTGTGATATCTCCAACAGCAACAGTGATTACTTCCTGAAAGTCGCTCTTAACAGTTTCATTTCTCAGACCCTGCTTAGATGTGGAAATGTCATTTCCAGTGTAAGCAGCACAGTCATACTCAAAACTTAATCTGAAATAATGAATTTATTTTGAGTTCTACAGAGGGTTGCATATAGTTCACTTAGAATTTAAAGAAAATTAGAGGAAGGCAAGCCTTTACTGATCCTCCTTCCCTTATTTTTTTGGGCATAAGACCCAGGTGTTTGTAGGTATAGCAGAAACTGGTTGTTCTACTTGGGCCTGAGTCTATGGTTTCATGAACATTTCTTTAGCAACACCATTATCCTAATTAGCTGCTGTGCTAGGAACAAGGCATGTCTCCTGAGACTGTGTATGGGGACAGACAAGGGTTCAGAAGAATTACTACACTCAACAGGGGCCACTTTAGCATACTCAACCAGAAGCTCCACAATACTAGCAAAAAAGAAATGGAAAGGACAGGAAGGCACCTGAAATCCATGAAGTTAAATACCTCTGTCTGATTGTGATCCATAGCTCAGAATCCTCTTGCAACACCAGAATGGCATCTTTCATCTCAACAAAACCTACTAAAAAAAAGAAAAGACCACCATCATTCACATGGGTCATTACATAAAATCCCTAAAAAAAATTTCCCTGATCCTAATACCAGGTCATTATACATCCCCTCTTCCTCTGTTACTTTGCCTAAAATATTAGACCATACACAGAACAGGCTGCATCAGGGGTGAGGTAACTGCTTGCAGCTGTCATTACTGTCCTCCCACTACCACCACTTTGGCTCAGCTAACTTTTGCAGATGATACCTGAGAACAATTAGAAAATACTCCCACAAAGAGCTTTCTTATCCTGATCAAGAACTCTATGGACTTCCTTGATGCACAGGCACCATCCTCACCAGAGAGCCCAGCACTGTCACTGCATGTGCTACAAACATCAGTCAAAGTAGGCTGCTCAGGGGAGACATTTGAAGGAATTCCACCGTCTGCTCCTAATCACGTTTGGATAAGGCCTGGGCAGTGGACTGCTCTGATTTCTAGATGTTTACAATACATTTCAAGAACCTCAGGAATGTCAATACTAAAAACGTATTAATAGAACTGAGGCAGCTCTAGGGCCAGGTGGCAACTGAGCTGGATCAGATTTTTTCTTTTGATTTAAAACCAGCTTTAGGCACTGACACCTGTTATAAAATCTAGTTCCAAACCACACACTTAATCTGCTGTATTTGGGTAAAGGTGAGAGAAATGCTTCCTTGTTCAGTATTCTTAAGCTATTTGCATTAAATACATGCTAAATAATTCAGGAGACTTGTTTGAGAAGATGAAGTCTTTACCAATAAGAACAGCTAGAAATAAAATTCACAGAAAACACTTCAGAGTGTCCTAGTTGTTCTGCTGTTGAGCCTCAAGTACTCTTTTAAAATTATGGCTATTCAAGGGAAAAAAAGGATTTTCATTTTTGAGACAGGTGCCAATCTTTCAGAACACATACCTTGGACACACACACAGCTCAGTACACCGTTAGGCAAACTCACTCACATTTTTGTATCAATGAAATATTTTCCTTGCCTTTTGCTTTAGCTTTTGCTCACTAGCTAGCCCTAAGCATAATCCATCATTTTACTTTCCATGGTCATAACACTGCATTCCCACTCACGGTAAAATTAACATTTGACCTAATGTTCACTGAAGCCACAAGAAAGAAATCCTCCATATTCAATGAGCTGGGGAACAGAGGAAATAGCCAAGTGCTGTGCAGCTATATGCTGACTAAATCCTAGCAGTCTGAAGTAAATACGGTTTGCTTTGGGGGTTAATTTATACTGAATTATAGAAGGATAAACCTTTGACAGAATCAAAGAAAGGCAGCATACCCAGATCAACTACATCTCACAAAAGTTGAACTATAAACTAGTGTGGCCAAATTTTGCTGAATAAAGACAAAAATGCCACCCTTTTACGCTCTCTTTTAACTTCTTTAAAGTGACTTTTTGTTGTTTTATAGGGGGATAACTGTTGAGTTCACCAGGTCAGAGAATCGTATGAAGTTGCCGATCTAACCCTAACTACTGTAGCCTGCAGACACAAATACATAGTATCAGCAACTGGAAGCAGTTTGCGTGCAATTTCCAGGGAGAAATTAATGGCAGCTTCACAGGCCTTCGCTCTTGGGTGTCTGTTTGTAACCTGGATCTTTGCGAAGTGTAGTAATCACATTTCAACAATAAAACTTCTAGAGTTAATTTGATTTTATGCTGCCAGCCAGCACTTCATTGCTAATACTTGTGATGCATTACGTATTTGTCTGAGAACATTAGCACTCAGACAATTAACTCTTCTGCTGGGTGTCCAGTTTATTCTCTTCAGTGAAAACACACTGCTTCCACAGAGGCATGCCTTACATACAAGCAAATACAATCCCTAAATCTCTTATGTGGTCAGTAAATTCAAATCTAGGCTGTAGCAGTTAAATGAATTCCCTTTCCCTCTTCTTTTCTTCTTTTTTTTTTGGCACTTTCTAGCAAAACAGTTCACATACAATCACTCAATGGCTGGAAAGTAGGCTTGGCAGAAGGAGCTGAGGCTCAGCATGGCTCCAGTCAAGACAAATGGCTGAATTATTGTGACGTTAGTAAACAGGTAATTAGTTTTGCATGTCATTGTTCACCACCTCAAGCTCATTATCGAAGTCTTATAACACCCTGTTTAAAAATTCAGACCTGTTTGACCTGTTACCAGCTACAGTGCATTTCAAGCACTTGTGGATAAAGTGCAATCTTGTCAAACTGAAGACACCTGCTCCCAGCAGGAACACTGCTTATGAACTGCCAAGTCTTTTGTTACAGTACCTTGAGATGCAATGATCTTTCCATCTGGAATAACCAGCATCAGCTTGGCTGCAAACACTGTAAAACAATCTCCGAATATTTATTACCACATGAAATACATAAGGTATAAAAGCAGGATGTACACAAATGCAAAAAGGAAGAAGACTACTCATGATAACTTTTGCTGTTTGCCACACAAGCTTCTGAAATTATTTTTCTTTGGCAACTGGCTCCTGGTAGCAGTGCTTAGTTCTGTTTTCTCTACCACCAGGTCTGTCAAGTGAAGCTTGCCCCTGTACATAACTTACTTCACAGGTGACAAAATTAACTCAATATTTCCCTTTTCTGTTACTCTGGTGCTCACATTTTGTCAACTGTTGCTGACCTAGAGGTGGATAATTCATGCTATGAATTAATCAAGCTATGTCCTTGCCTGTCCCCCAAAACCCCCTGCTGCAGACCAGTGCCATACCCAGCATGGCACACTGCTTTAGGTGTCACTCTGCCCATGCTGTTTAAAGCTACCCATACTCCCATCTTCACAAGAACTGCAGGGGAGTGTATATTGAACTATTTCTCTTCCCTTAGGTTTTTGCTTGGTCTCATTTCTTCATCTGTTAATTCTGGATAGTGTACTATGTTCCTTAGTTTACTTCTGATTAACAGCAGTGTTTAATCCATTTTGTTCCAAGAAAAGCACTACCACTGGATAATTCTTCCCTTCTAGTCTTTACTTTGTGAGGGTACAAGTGGTAATTTTAGCTAATTATGTTTTAGTAGTGTGGTCATCAAAGATCCAATAAAAGCACAGTCTAGGGCTTGGGTGAAGGTATCATAGCATTTAGGTTTATTTCCAGCATTTTCTTTGCTTCAGCACCTTCCACGAGGGCAATGAAAAGCCTGATCAGGAGTTCAGTGCTACTCAGACTTCCAAAGGCTGTTTAATTCAACAACACAGTCCTTGCTATCTTCTCTGCCCTTAAGAGACCTCAGTGAGCAAAGTCCATTCTGTGGCACTTAATCATATATATGCAAATGTTGCATTTAGAATTTGGAGCCCACTGTGAGCCTATTCTTCTTGAGTTGTTATTTTAAAATGTGCTTTAAATCAATTTTGCAGTAAACATGGGGTATGTTTCAGTAACAGCCATTTTTCTCCTGATTAGTAAATTACTGTTGTTTCCAATGTTTCATTCTAACTACTACTTGCTCAGAGTCACAGGAAAACAGAGCACTTAGTCAAGACAAACTTCCCTTTATTTCCATCTCAGCAAAGCAAGGTCTAGATTACTTTTGGAAAAACAGTTTTCAGCTGACAAAGTGAAAAATGTTGCATAACGGCAAACTTATAACATGGTAAGAAAGTTTTAATAGAAGGATTACCACTCTCTGTTGTAACTAGTTTAAAAGTCCTTTAAGACTTTCTGCTAAGAACAGACAATTATATTTGCAGTATTTATGTAATTTCTATTGGCTGGCTGTGTAATAATTTATGAAAGTTGTGACAGCACGGTGCTTTAATACAGATTAAACTGTATTGAGAGATGAAAATACAGCAAAATGCCAGTGTGCTACACAGCATACCAACCTTGGGATCATCTAGAATTTTAAAACAAATCAGGCCAAAAATATAAATTGTGCTTTCCCAACCATAGGACAACCTTTCTCAAACGCATGTTTTTCTGTATGGGTATGTACTATGACTATCTCCTTACCTGATCTTATATGTATTTCATACCCCCATTATACAGGCTTAGGAGGATGCAAGCAAGTCATTCATATCATCTTCGTCCAGAAACAACACACATCCTTAATGTTATGTCAATGTTCATTTAGCATGGACCGTGTGTCTTAAAGCTGTTATCAGTGCTATTTGTATGCATTTCTATTTGCAAATAGAAATAACGTAAGTCTTAAAAGAGGTTGAAGGTTTTAACTTCCTAGTTCATGGAAGAACTGTCCAAAACAAGTTCAAATAGTCCATACAGAATGACTGTGATTGTATCAGAGTATTGTAGTGTGAAAAAAAGATGAGTTCTGTCCTATTGGATAGCTAAATCACATCTCACTTCAATGACACAGCTCTCATCTACAAGGCTGATTGATACTGGAAATAGGGTTCTATGGCGAATTTGTATTTAGGACAGTAATTGCGGAATAAGTTAGGTTTTACTTTGGTTGAAGCTGGTCAAGAATTTTGATGTCCAGATCAGCAAGTAGATCAGTGGATTGATTGGAAGTAAAATATAAATGCAGCTGATGACAAAGAGTTCATATTTATATACCTGTGGATGTACACAAAAATCCGCACGCGAGCACATAAAACCTGTAGATATGCCATTTGCATTTGTGAAGTCCCCATTTTAATTAACAGCAAATATAATCATATGGTAAACTAGGCATAATAATAGTAATTAAGACTTTGGCCTCTTAAAACACATCAGGCACACACACAAAGGCAAAATCCAATTTGGAGAAATATATAGAGCATTGAGAGGTCGGTATTGAGATTCTATCTAGGATATCTAAATAAGAGGCGAATCAACCCTCTTTAATAATGAAAGTGTTTTCCTTGAGATCTCAAGAGGATTTCCAATTATTCACAAATGGCTAACAGTGCGCTCCTTTCCCAGAATTATAAACGAGTCACCAGAAAATAGCAAGTTTGACAAAATTGTCCAACAGCCCATTAACTGTACAACTGTGCTAAATAGCCAGAGACAAGTCTAAATCTGCCAGAACCAGCGTCTCTCGAGTCTGCCAAGGGGATAGATATTTCAGCTGCAGAAATATCTATTTGCAGCTTGCCACCATCTGGACCTTGCAAACTAAACACTGAAGTGATAGGCTGGCCCTTGTAGCTCTTGGGAAAATCTTTACAGTTAAAGATGGTCATACTGAAAAGTAGTCAGTCTTGCTGGATTGAGACAGATATTTTATCTGCCAAAAATCATTTTATTACCTGTATTCCTTCAAAATGTATTTGGTAACTAATTCTGAAGAATAACTACACATACTGCTAAACCTTCTAAGGCACAGCAATTGTGATTTTTTGTATTCACAGGTTTACAAATAAAGTCACCTCACCTCATCTGAGTTTAAGGAGTTCATTCACCCAAATTGCTCAATGAACAGATCCAAACAGGTAACCTAGAAAGAGGACTGCAAACAGTTATATGAAGTTAGACTGAGCACATGGGAAATACATGAACAGCATGAATAAGGATGTGACACATGAGGGCAGCAAACTTTTACTCGCCCTTCAAAAAACTGGGCACACCCACTGATTCTGTCACTCACATAAAACTGATCAGAGTAGTTCTAATCTGTAACATGTTCCAGCTAATAAACAGACTGAGCATTTATTTAAAAGGAAATATTTCAGAAGTCCACTAAAGCTTTTCAAAAAAGCATAAAAATTGTCCAAGTAGTCTCTACCTCTTAAAGCATTTTTTTCCTACAAGTAAGGAAGGGGAAAATACAGTCCCACAACCTTGATATTTCTGAATAAAATTTAATACTACATGCTTTGAGTTGAAGCAGTATGTGGGAAAAAAAAAAAAAAAAAAAAAGGGTGGACACAATAACTACAGACTATATTAAGAAATGTTACTACATGGGAATTTTTACCCCCCAAAAAATTCCGGATATTTTTAGCAATGCACTTGTTTGCTTTACTACTATTAAGATAGGATTATAAGGCCATGCTTATCTCCTTTTTATATTGACTGAATACAAACACTTCTTTAGATTAGTGTTGCACCCTTCAAGCACAGAGTTCTCTGAAGCGTATCCTTTTTGTAATACCCCTAGAGAAAACTAACATACAGAATACTGTTTTGAGGTTATGTTGCAGCAACAGGACAGACTCTGACTTGTGAGTCTGCAGACTGTTTTCTGTTCATCTAATGTAAGATGATTCACAATCCATTATAGTTTTCATATCAAAGGATCCTGTTTATCTTCAGATAATCAGAGAAGCAGCCATTACCATCAGTAGCAGGCATGCTGCTTTTTAAGTCTTAAGGAGAAATCAACCGATTTCTGATTGTTATCTCCAGAAAAAAAAAGTCGTGTTCAGCCTCCTTTGAGACTCATACTGGAATAAAACCAGAAGAAAGCCTTCAGCTACACCTGATGTTTCTTCTCAAGGTATCAGTCAAGTCCTACATAGTCTCTCCATGCTATCAAACCACATCACTTCTGCTCTGGAAGAAGCATACATAAAAACGTAGGTCAAGCATGTAAATTCAGGTGATTACCTATAGAAATGTCATCCCAAGTTTACTTCCTTGTGCACTACAGGTCTTAAAGATTACCTGTAGAGTTCTGGGGATGCTTCTGCATTTGCACTCACTTATTTACAAACTTGGACTATTGAGATATTCGTTAACCACCTAAATTCATTAACCACTACTCTGATTATGCCTTTCTACTCACTAACAAAGTCTTAGACTCAAGTTCCAGATAAATCCACAGGACTTCAAACTTTTGGAAGTGGGCCATGGCCTTAAGAAAGGCTAAGCACAAGATCTTACACCAGACGATAGGCACTCACACAATGGCTGGTATGTGTAAATTAATCCTTCCCATGACTTTAAGAAGCATTTCTTTATTTATTGACAAATGGTAAGCAGTAATTGAAAGGAACAAGATGCTGCCCTTTCGGGCCCTTTGGCCTTCCTCTAAAGACATATTATCAATTTCTTTAATTGTCAGTAGTAGGAAAACTTGCTGAAATATTTAAGAGAAAGAGAGGGAGGGAGGGAGGGAAACACATGTTTATGTTCATTTAGAACCACTTGAAAACAGATTATTCTGAAGATGGAAAGAGAATCATTGGACATTTAAATAATTAATTTCAGGAAATCCATTACATTGAAACCAATGTAACATTTTGAATGATTCAGCACAACCAGCTTTCACTGATCAACTTCTAAATTGCTATTCTATATTGCCAGTTTCAGAAATTTTAACATAACACAGTGTAAATCATTAGTTTGTCATGTGCCCCATGTAGCAGACAGAAAACTAATACACAAACAGTCTGGTGAGAACCTGGCTATGACAATTAGATAAAACACAGAACTTCTATAATTTCCATCTCTGAAAGCAGCTCCACTGTTTATAAAATATTAAACACTGGACATTTTTTTAGATAAAGATCAACAGCAAATCTTCTGACATATTGTTGAACACTAATAAGTTTCTGTAGTTGAAAAGAAGAAAGCATAATTTCTTAAGCTTCACTGCTTTTCTAGTAGATGAGAAAATTAGGAGCAAGAGTCTGGTTAAGACTGCTCAGACTGCTCCAGGTTACCAGTGTCCTTATCAGAACAACAAGGCAGGATGAGAAGCAGCTTTTGCTGGTTCAGATGAGCTGCATCAATTCTCTGCTGCAGAGAGCACAAAGAGTTAACACCAGCAAGTTGCACAAGGTTAAAAGTAAAAGAAGCAGCTTCTTAAAAACTAGTCAATATTCTCCATGCTTGATTTATTTATTTTTTGAGATCAAATATATTTGTAAAACATCTATTTTTATTTTTCTCTAAATGTAAGTGATATCAGACATCTACTGCAATCTCAGCTCAGCCAAGCTGAGTAAGGTTAAAGAAGGGAGCACCTTCCAAAGACATTGCTGCTGTAAGTGTTCCACACAATCTGGTAAGCAGCACTTCTTTGTGAACAATGTAACAGTTTAAAATGCATGGGGTTTGCAATGTTATGCTGACAAACAGGCAGTTGTGATTCTGCTATATGAAACATTATTTAACCTGCATCCCAGCAAATTGCTTGTCCCTGGAGTTGCAATTTTTCACAGAAGCCATAAAGGCATTTCTGAGCCTTCAAGTTCAGACCCCAATTCACATGGTACATTGTGTGGGAAAAGAAGCTACATATCCCAATTTCCTTCCAGGTCCCAGCTGACGATTACTTTCTTTCTGAGTACATTCTCCCAGTATTTTGAATTTAACATTGTGGTTTTCCATTTTGATTTCTACCACATGTTGTTTTGTTGCACTGTGTTCTGCCAGACAGTGTCCTAACTTGACAGAGTTGCTATCATCTATATATAGTTTGCATATTCATTCCTGCAGTACTTTGAGATCCTTTGGGTAGAAGGTTATAACAATATAAGGTTCCTTCATCTGTCATTTAAGGTAACCTTTAAAAGAGACATAGTTCAGTTCAGTCCAGATGTTTATCCAAACTGTTCTAAATCTCTGGTGTCTAAAAATCCAGAAGGAACAGGTTTTTTGAGAGTTTCAGTACCACTTAATACCAATTCAGATAAACTACCATGTCATCCTGTCACTGTAATCACAAGGGATGCTAATAACACCTACCATTTCTGCCAAACTTTATGAAGATAAATCATGACAACACAGCCCTTTGCAGTATTGTCTCCATGTTATTACTGAGGAAACAGGGTGTCTGATATCACATTATACCAATAAGGGACCTGCCCTTTCAATCTAAAAGGAAAAGCAATGAAAGATGCAGAAACTATTACTGAAACTTTCCCAGCTTTTGTTTGGTGAAATTCTGTTTAAATATTTAGATCCCACAAATTCTTTTACCATCATAGCACATCGTTAAAAAAGCAGGTCTCTGAATAATCCAAGTGATACTCCATTTTGACTCTGATGTGACATAGCAGCAATATTTCAGTTTATTGCAATTTTGATCATGGTAGAAAAGTCAGCTGAATGCAAAAACAAGGACATGTCACCGTTTGCTATTTTCTCATGCAGCCTTAAATGTGTGATCCTATCATTTAAGTAAGGCATCAACTTCTTGAAATCAGAACAATTCTCCAAAGAAAAATAACAATGTATATATTTCGCTTCATATGTGTCACAGACTGTAATACAGTCCATTATTTATTCCATGGTTCCTGTTTTCCATGAAAGGTTGGTAGTGTTGGAAAATTTGGGGGTTATTTGGGGGGTTCTTTGAAAAATCCTTCATTACTAAACCATGGGTACTAAAGAAACCTGGGGAATAGGAACAATATTTTTGTATCTCTATCAGAAATCCTAAGGATCTAAACTCAAAAGATGCTGTTTTAAATAATTACAGAAGCCAGACCGAACAAACTAAAAAACTATTAATCACCATCTTGGACTGACTTCCAACTTAACATTTATGTGCCATATAAATTTAACTGTATACAACCTGGAAAAAAAACTTCTACAGCAAATTAGGCTCTGCAGAATTAACTGAGTGTCAGTTTGGCCCTGCTTCCCATTCAGCAGACTCACCTAAGGAGACACTGGTGAAGAAGAATCTCACAATTCCACTTCCAACTCCCAGAACTCACAACCTGGGTTTTGCCCCAAAATGTATTTGGTATTGGTTTTGTGTTAACTACACTCTAAATTGTAAAAGAAGCAAATGTTTCCGTATCAGCAGATGACTTCCTGTCAAACACTGATGGAACATAATTGTTCCAAGATTATTGTTGCCAAGTTAGGATTTTCTGGTCAAAAACTCTTCAGTCGGGACCATTTTTACATTTTACCTTCCAAAAGAAAATAAATCACAAGAAATGGGTCTTCAAACTGAAGAGGCACCAAAAGGGACTTTCATATTACCAGTTCCATAGCCAGACAGAGTAATTAGTGTCATGTGTTATATACCTAAATGTAAGAGAAAAGGAATTGCACAATTATCTGGATTTCATCAAGAAATCATAATTCAGAATTAATTCACATGACACTTGATCAATAACAATAAATGACTTAATCGTGTGTCACACTGTGTTCAAAAAAAAAGCATTAAGTATAATTAGTAAAGAAGTAAATAATATTAATTTTTTTACAAAATGCTTCAATTTTTCAATTATATTCACCATTTTTTATAGTAGTAACTAGTAGTTCCCCTTTAACTTGAATTTGTGGAAGAGAGGCCTGATCAAAATTGGGCACTCCCACGCCAAACCCTGTGTTTTGTGTATTCTCTGTGTTTGTGTGTGCGGACATGTTGTTATGCATAAAGAGCAAAGGAAGCCTAGGTGAATTCTAGACATCAAAAGAGAATTAGAAAAGTCAAAGACAGATGTTTCATGGGCAAGATTACTGATAATGTGGCCTATGGCAGCAAAGGACTAGATTCCATCAAGGAGTCTGGTCTAGTGTTTTCTACTTTATATCCTTGTGATAAAACACTGATGCTGAGAGTACAACAAACTATAAAAAAAAAAAAAAAAAAAAAGACTAAAAATTGCTGGGAAAGGAAGATTACAGGACAAAAATATTATTGTCCCCAAGACTTTATTCTTTTCATCACCAAACAGTTGCATGTTTTCCTCCCTACTCAGCATGTGTGATATAAAGGAACTAGACTATATTCATACTTCAGGACTTATTTGCATGCATATATGCTGCTTTTCCAGGAGGGTACTGGGAGCTTTGCAGAATCAAGATAGAGAGGTTTAAAATAAGTCTTGCATATTGTCCAATTCTAGTAGACAAATAATGAAGGATTTTCCTTGTTAAAAATAACTAAGAATTAATCCATACCATTGTCTGCTCCTGCTTTCTAGCCCAAGTCAGATCATGACAAATTGTAGCTAGCCCTATGGAGTTCCACTAGTGGGCATCTTCACACAGTTACACAGTTATACCATTGTAATATTCCCATAAGACCAAGGAGCAGACCAGTCTCTCCAGCTCCATTTTCATTACGGTGTCATTACAGTGCCTAAAGGGGTTAGCTTCTGACAACTGACAGGAGAGACTTTCATCTTTTAAAGTACCTTTACACTCACCTCACCACCAAACAGGAAAATGAGTACCTCTCAGTTTGTTTTCTCTTCAGAAAAGATACCAACAATCAATCAATGTATGAGAAAAAAAATGTCTTGCAAACACAGAACAAAGCAAATTCTCAAATGCTGCATATGGTATTGTGTTAACTTTGATGTCAACCCTTTGTGGCAGGACACATCCCCATGTGCAATGTACTTTCTAGGCACAACAACTGGCCAGGGATATTACTTCAATTTCTAGAGGGGGCAGTTGATATAGATGAGAGTCATTGCTGTTAGCAGAGGAGACAGCAGCACTGACCCGCACATTTTAATAAGTATGTGTGCACATGCAGGATAATTCTGGTAATTCACATCAAAGTTACATGCACAAGAGGTGTGGAACTGGGCAGATTATAGTAATTGAACATGAAGACTACAGCAGAACATTTTCATCGTGTGTTTGAAGACATTAGAATAAAAGGCTTTAAATAAGTGGATGGTGAGGGAGGTCCTATTTTAATCACACCTCCCCCAAGATTCTACAGTCCATTTTTGAAGCCAAATTTCAAATTTGTTACAGCCTAGATTGAGTTGCATTAGACAAAAAAGCCTTCTAACCCCAGTCAGTGTTTTTCCGCGTACCATTCAGCTTCCTAGCAGGCAAAGCACTTGAATTTTGCCGACTGAACCTATGTCACTATCACAAATGTACTGCCATTTCCCAATAGCACGAACAATGTATTTTGCATTTTGATATTCCACATTATTATGAAGGGAGATGAGTTCACCATCCAAAATTGTGGCATTTCTTAGTTTCATCTAACAGAAGAAAAGTGGTAGAGGAGTATTATGGACCCTTTTGCATAATAAAAGGGTACCATTAACATTCCTTTTGAGAGAAGGTTTAGTATGTATGATACAATCCCTGATATGGGTATAAAGAACACACATGGGCCTCATTTTCCAATGCAATGGGCAAATCTAAAGATACAGTCTGATACCATTGCAGAAATAAGCAGCAGTTACTGGACAGCAGCCAGGCAGATAAAGCTACGGAATTACCCAAAGCGATATTGGTAGCGTCCTTCTGGAACAGTGACTTTACCTACCACCAGTAGAGAAACACAGTACCTTGAATATCTCTCTAGCTGCTTCATGCACTGGAAGGGTGCCCTAAGTGTGTAGCTGTGAATCCTCCATGAAAAGGGAATCCCTGGACAGAGTAAACCAATACAAGAGACATCAGACATCTGCTTCCATCTCTTCCTTGGCTGATTTGGCTTATTGTGGGTGGTCATGCGAGCATCTTTCCATCCCCTCTGTCTCTGGCCATTGCCTACACGTAATCCTCTCTGATTTAACACCCAGCAATGAGGTGCAGCCGCAGTTAATAGGTGTCTTTGATGGAAGATGATCCTTATAAGAATGTACCCCGATGGTACAAGTGTTATGGACTCTCCCTTGAGACAAGCTAGAGATCTGATTTGATGTTTTAATGAAAAAACCAGATGTCTTAATAGTAGTTAATGTAGTTAAGTTTAAAAAATAAAATAAATAATCCTCACTCCTCTCCCACTATTTTCTAGAGCTAGTTCTCTTATTATTCTGATTTCTCTCACTGCTTCACTATTGCTCAGTTGGCTTTTATCTTACTGGAACAAATTTAAGACTCTTTTAATTTAATTGCTCTTATTAATATTCACATATTAATGCAACACATTTATTATTCAAGTTGATAATAATGTCTCACGTCTAACAGCCTTAATATAGAGAACAAAGATCCTAAGGAAATCTGAATGACATTGTTAAAAGTCAAATCATTACTTCATTTATTTCCAGCTATTTTGGACCTTTTCAGGGTACAACAAACTTACATGAATTTGAACAGGAGTAGAAATGGTGCATTGTTTTCTCAATACCTGTTAACTGCTCTTTCTTACCAAGTTCTCTTCTCCAAGTCTTTGCTTCTGCCTTCATGCAGACCTTAGGCATTGGAAGTCTGAGAATAAAGATGATTAAAATACAAGGAGAAAAACTGACGCAGAACAAAAGGGAGAAAGCATGTTTCAAGTGAATGAAGATAGAATAAGCAAGTCTGACAGAGGTGTCAAACAACCCCTACCTCACATTTACATGGTAGAAAAGGAGAATGTTTACCTTAAAAAGGGGGTGGGAAGATGTTGCTTTTGATTTTCAGTTCCCCAATCACACTGGAAGCCCGTGAGCTAGCCACCACATCCCATCGAACAGGAAGATGCTGCCACCTACAGTTGTGAGTGCCAGGAATCCACTAAATCACAGCCGCTGGGTCCCCTTTACGGGCAGAGAATAACACGGCAATTGGAAAGGCCAGAAATCCATAGTGACGTGTACTTGCCACACTGACATTCCATCCTGTTTCTTAACCTTCTTTCATTATTCGTGTTGTTCAGAGAGTAATACAGGCACATAAACCAACATTTTCTGCACAGTAAAATAACAAGAGGTCTTGCTTTGTAGCCTTTAGAGCCTAAGGATCCACTGCAGGAAATACAAGACCTCTTTGAACCCTCACTGCATGACACTTCCACTCCTATGATGCAAAGATTAAAGTTACTCTTATAAATAGTCCATGAATCCTGATCTAAGACCATCATGTCAACATTCAGAGAGGTCAAAATATCTCACACGGCTGTGCTTTTTGTTTGCACATTATGGAAATTTGCAGGTTTAGCTTTACAATGCTTACTTTTAGTTGCCTGGTGGGTTTATAAGTATAGTTCTTTATAACAAGAGCTCATGAAAGGGTAAATCGAGAAAATATTTCTAAAGAGACTTGAAACAGTACAAAAAAGTTTGGCACATTGGAGGAGGAGAATAGTCCATACCCATGGTTCATGCAGAACCAGGGGTTTGGCATATAGCTGTCATGCTCAGGGAACACATCTGGAAGGACTCCATACTACAGAGCTCTCAGTAAAATATGGCAAGTCTCCGCTCTTGGGTAGAGATAGTTGACATGTTTATATTCCCATGGCCCTGCAACCCTAGTAGTAAATACAAAATCAAATAAAATAAAATGGGAAGTCTTAGGAAAAACAAACCAAACAAACAAGTACATTTTATCAAAGCCTTTTTTTCTGAATGGTATATTTGACTGTTTTGGTTTTTTTTTTAAATCAGAGTGCAAATGCTCTTTTGTATTTATTCAATAATAATCCCATCAGCATGCCAACCAGACCAACATTTCAACTAGGGTCACAGTAAAACTACAATGTCTGCCAAATTTTACTCCCTTAAGGCATTAGGGGGTCTGCTGAAAGTAGCTGTGCATTGAACTTCCCTGATTCCTGTGGGTTCCATCTGATTAATTGATACTTTCCATAACACTAATGATGATCACCACAATGACAGAAATTGAAACAAGTAATCTACAAATGCAGAGTGCACCTTCTTCCTGCATTTCAAAAAAGCAGCCAAATTATTTGGTTTTGTGTAAATAGTGATTGAGCTAGGACAGTCACTGGAGCTTGGTCTGCTGCAACAGCCACATCTTGTGCTCCAAGTCTTCATTTTAAGAAGCAAGCAAACCTAGCACTAGTCCTAATTTATCTGGGAACAGAGAGACTCCTAGGGTTGAAATGAGACCTACCTGCAAAGGCAGCCTGGACTTTACAAGCACTCCAGAGACTAACAGCATTAACAGCACTCCTGCAGGGAGATGTACATGTGAAACAGCTTGTTTGTCTGCATGCTGAGCTGCGCAGGCAGCAACCAGCTCTACTCCTAATGCTGCAGCTGTTTAGAGGATCCTGCAGGTGCTCCTCATGGTTGCATCTCCATGACACTCTGCACAAATGCCAGGAAATCAGCTGAGTAAGAGTTTGCAACATGCTCACTTTGCATTTACTGGTTTCAGTTCACTACTGCAAAAGGTATCATTCAATAAAATGCATTTCTTGTCCCACACTTCTGTGTACTACTGCACACTGCTTATAAAAATATCTGACACCAAGAGACAACTGCCATCCATGTGAAGTACACCAGGGATCTCCAGAGGTAAAAGCATGTTAGGCACCAGCTTGAATAAAGCAGTAAGCCTTGATTTTAGTGGCTATAATAATTCAGACTTTCTGTATCAGACACAGAAGACTACCTAAAATACATTCACTCCAGTGGGCTACACATGCAAATTACACCTTGCTAACCAAAGAGATTAAGTCTACAGCAGTTGTGGGTGTTTTATACTCATACACTATCTCACTGCATTTATCAAAATCCAGACAAACACATCAGTGCCATTAATACAATAGCAAGATGAATATATGCATTGTAGTAGGGAAAACCAGACACTTGCTGTTTCTCATCAAACTAATTGCTGATGGGTGAACCCTGAATTGAGTAAAGATGCCTATTATATTGGCATGAAGCTGAAGAATCAGGCTCGATGCACAGAATTACAGAATCATAAAAGNCCTCCCTTGACCTGCTGCCCACAATTCTGTTGGCTATCTGGGCTGCAAGAGCACACTGATGGCTCATGCTGAGTACCCCATCATTAAGTACTCCCAAGTCCTTTTCTTCAGGGATGCTCTCAAGCCAGTCATTGCCCAGCCTATATTGGTGCTTGGGATTGCCCTGACCCAGATGGAGGACCTTGCATTTGACCTTGTTGAACTTCATGAGGTTGGCATGGGCCCACCTCTCCAGCCTATCAAGGTCCCTCTGGATGGCATCTCTTCCCTCCAGCGTGTCAGCCACCCCACACAGCTTGGTGTCATTAGCAAACTTGCTGAGGGTGCAGTCAATGCCACTGAACATGTCACTGACAAAGACGTTAAACGAGACTGGCCCCAGTACAGATCCTTGAGGGACTCCACTTGTCACTGGTCTCCACTTGGATATAGACCCATTGACAGCCACAATTTGGAAGCAGCCATCAAGACAGTTCTTTATCCACTGAACTGTCCATCCATCGAACCCANAAACGTCTTACTCAGGTCCAGGCAAATAACTTTGGTTGTTCTTCCCCCGTCTATTGATGTTGTGACCTTCACATAGAATGCCACCAGGTTAGTTAGGCATGATTTGCCCTTGGTGAAGCCATGTTAGTTGTAGCAAATCACTCCATTGTTATTCAACTGCCTCAGCAATGCCTCCAGGAGGATCCACTCCATGATCTTACCAGGCACAGAAGTGAGACTGACTGGCCTGTACTTCCCAGGTTCATCCACCTTTCCCTTTTTGAAAGTGGGGGTTATGTTTCCCCTTTTCCAGTCAGTGGGGACTTAACTGGACTGCCATGACTTTTGGAATATGATAGAGTGGTTTAGCTACCTCACCTGACAGTTCCCTCAGGTGTATGCCTTGAGGTCCCATGGATCTGTGCACTTTCAGGTTCATCAGATGGTCATGAACCTCATCTTCACTTGCAATGGGCAGATCTTTCATCCAACCCCTGCCATTTACCTTCTGTGACTCTGGGGGTGTGGCTGGAGCCCTTGCCAGTGAAGACTGAGGAAAAGAAGTCATTGAGAACCTTGGTCTTCTCCGTATCACTTGTCACCAGTTCTCCAGTTTCCTGTCTGAGAGGTCCCACACCTTCCCTAGTCTTTTTCTTACCGTTAATATACCTATAGAAATTTTTGGCATTCCCCTTGATCTCCCTGGCTCGATTTAATTCTAACCAAGCTCTAGCTTTTCTAACCAGGTCTCTTGCTGCTCAGATAGCTTCCTTGTATGCCCCCCATTCTAGCTGTCCTTTCTTCCACTCCTCGCAGAGTTTCTTTTTGCATGACAGCATGTCCAGGAGCTCCTTGTTCTCCCAGACAGGTCTCCTAGCATTCTTTCCTGCCTTTCTCTTTGTCAGTATAGCTTGCTCCTAGACACAGAGAAGGTGATCCTTGAATACTGACCAGATGTCTTGGGCCCCCCTACCCTCTAGGGCGTTGTCCCATGGCACTTTGGCCAGCTATATATATATTTTTAGCATATAACATGCTAAAATTTAGGATAATAAATTCTGCCTTTAAAATTCAGTGACAGTTTTCTTAATTTAAAATCACCTATGCTGTGTTGGAACAAAACAGCAGCTTACACATCAGCAATGCTGAAAACAGCTTACAGATTTAGGTAAGAAAATTCCTACTTGGATGCCATTCTCTGCATCTTGTCCACCTGAGCAGAGCTGGAAAGTAGCTCTGCAAATAAA
The DNA here is from genome assembly GCA_013399075.1 of Chloroceryle aenea. Classification (NCBI taxonomy): domain Eukaryota; kingdom Metazoa; phylum Chordata; class Aves; order Coraciiformes; family Cerylidae; genus Chloroceryle; species Chloroceryle aenea. The sequence continues at coordinate 3,481 of VWZY01000381.1, read as the reverse complement.
ATGCAAGAAAGTGAATCAATTTATCTGAGCAAATATAAAAATACAACACTATTACATTGGTCAGACTTTCCCCCATATACAACAAGCAATACATTCTATTTTCAATCTAGAGGATTTATTTCCAATTATGGAAGACAAAATGAAAAAATACAGGCCCTGATATTGCAAGTGGCTCTATGCAGACAGACCACTGTGTCTGCCTAAGTCACCTGTCAGAATCAGGGAGTATGACAGAGTAAAACTAGCTTCAACTTATTCTGAGTCTGAGCTGGGACAAGACCATGTCAAAAGACATCCCTGTAAATTCACCTAAGTTTAGATCTGCAGCAAAACTAAATAACCCCTTGCAAAAACACAACCCCTCCTCACTCCCCCAAAGAAAGAGATTTTCTTTTGCTCTCATTTCTACACACACTGCATATTCAGACAGACACAAGAATCCATCACTGGTCTGATTCATTGCTATGCATGACTGTATGCTTTCACCTTTTATAACCAAATGTAGGAAGAAAACTTCCTTGTTTGCTCCTTATGGCATCTACTGTAGCCAAAAATAAATTTGTCTTGATCCCAAGAGCCAGAGTGTTATGGTCTAAAGCTTCAAAGAGCTTAACCATTCTTGCTTTTAAGTTCAGTGAGAGACATTAAAGTATCAACACTTCTTTATTCTGTCTATCATTTAGTACCATTTAATAACATGTGACCATCTAAGCGTTGTTATTTTACTAGAAGATGGCATCAATGTTTTTCCATGTAGTGATGTCCCATCACTTAAAAGCCTGTTGCTCATCCCCAGCTGAGCAGCAAACTGGATGCTTGGTTATGACTGCCCAAGATTCAGTCTCCGTCTTAGTCTGGCACCTTCTGAAGTATGAGACTGACACTTAAAATCAGAAAATCTTCATTCATCCAAACTTTAAAAGTGCAATTAGGAAGTCTCAGCAGATAGTGAAGTTATTTTGAGAAGCAAAACTCAATCCAACCCTAAACTTTATGGAAGTAAGAGGCCTCTGGAGTTTCATGAAGTCTACATGCAGAGACAACCCTGGACTTCAAAAGCACTGCAAGAGACCACAACACACACCAGTGCAGAGGACTGACCTCACATCTGTGGAGAGATGCATAGATTCACACATGCCAAACAGCTACCTCATCTCTGAAAATTATTGAGATGCACTCAGGGAGGCTGCACCCAAGCTAAACAGCAGCAGCTTAGAGCTACCAGTGCTTTTCTTGGACAGACTGCACAGATGACAAAGAATCTGCAGCTGCTGCTGAAGAGTCAGGCCTTTAGTAACTAGAAAGCATAGGAAGCAGTGCTATCTTGATTTAGATTGCTTCAATATTTAATTGGTACCTGTTGCCCCTGCAAGTCTCATAGACAAATAGCTATAATCTGGAAGCTTTGGGTTTTAAGCTCTCACTGCAGCTGACCTGTGGGGGAAGCATTTCTACATTCTAACAATTCTTTTTCTTCATACTGTCAGCTGCTAAATTTGAGCCTTCCTTGCCACTCACAACATATTCTTACTCATCCCTCCCCATTGTACAGCTGGATCAAAGATTACTTATCTGAACTATCCCACAATTTTAATGGGGAATCTCTCTTTTCTGCATGTGCATTGCGCAATGTGATTTTCAATAGATTTGTCCATGATGCCCATGCCAGCTGATAAATGATTGAGTACTTTGGGGAGAGGGAGCGGCACAAAGAGGGAGACTTACTGCTTTAGTACTGGGAGTTTGTCTTGAGGCTTATATTGTATGAAAGAACTTTCATTTTGGCAGTATGAACAAAGTTAAAACACTACCTTACCACATTTTTTCAGCAGCCAGAACTAACACAGCAGATGAAGACACAGCAATACAAAGCACCTCTGCAGTGGTAGAAGCAAAACTATTATTCCCTTCACAGCTGTATCAGTAAAATGGGGTAAACCAGGCCCTAATCTGCCTTTGGGTAAAAAGAAGGGAAGTGATACTGAGAAGTCTCCAGCTGGATCTAATAGGTCCCCAGGGGAAGTCATCTCAGTCCTATCTTTTAACTCAGTTGAACCATAAAATGGGATAAAAACAGACCTGAGCAGAAGACAGATTCTGTATCTAAGCTGCTTGTTATGAAATTCTGTTACATAATTTCAATATCAGTTTGTGTGTCAATATTTTGCAAAATAAAAGGAGCTAGAAGGAGGCAAAAACTGCAACTCAAAAGTAATCAGAAAAAAAAATACTGGAAATAAGATATTCTTCACTCATTCATTTCCACAGCCCAATCTTCATTTAGTATTTTTTAAAAGTTTAAGATGTCAGAAATCAAGTTTGCGTATATAATTATCAGTGTCTTTACACTGATTAAAACCTGACTAATGCTATGAAAGAAAAAGAATGTTACAGAACTTTCAGAATCTCTTTACATGAATCTGCTCAAAGTCTGGATTTCAGCATCTTGATTATATGTGTATCTCCACAGGTATGATTTTTCTGTTGGGGTTCCAGTGGCAGATCACATGGTCTGATATTGTCCCCAGTTGCTCTCCCATGTAAGTTTGATCTTGTATTGATCTTGCAAGTTAGGTCTTTTCAGGTTAGATCAAGGATGTGCTATGTCTCCTTCCATCTAAAAAAAAAAAAAAAAAAAAGAAAAAATTTTTAAAAAATTCAAAAAAAATCAACAATTTCCTTGGC
>VWZY01000380.1:260380-271578 GCA_013399075.1 Chloroceryle aenea | reverse complement strand
TGTAAGGGTGACAGAGCCCTGGAACAGGCTGCCCAGGGGGGTCGTGGAGTCTCCTTCACTGGAGACATTCAAAACCCGCCTGGACATGTTCCTATGTGACGTACTCTAGGTGGCCCTGCTCTAGCAGGGGGGGTTGGACTAGATGATCTTTCGAGGTCCCTTCCAACCCCTAGGATTCTGTGATTCTGTGATTCTGTGATAAAGGCAGTAAACACAGGGGGTCATAGTGAATAGTCAGGGATATCCCTTGTAGCAGTGTATACAGCTCATTTTTCCTAATTTCTCACAATAAAGAGTTGCAAACACTCAGTGATGACACTGCAGCTAGTAGCTGCAATTTCCAGGTCGAATGCTTGGAAACAAAACAAGAGCAGAGCTGCTCTCTCCCAATATTTGGCTGCTTTGAGCAGCCTCCTATGCTTAAGGCTGGCTTTGACTGACAAAGCAAACTCCCTATTTGAGAGGTGCTACAAGGTATTGTCCCCTGTTCATGGCCCATAACAATACTACAGCCTCTAAGTTCCCCAGAGTTCTGAGTGCACCGTTTGACAATACACAATATACCCTGGGAAAAAAAAAAAAAAGAAAGAAAAGAGTAGTTCCATTAAAAGAATTCATCATTATTCCTTCTTTCCAAAGTCACTCGACTTCTTCAAACATCACCCATCACCCACAAATGACAGCTTGGATTCAGGTTTACATTTTGCTCCAGTTTTGCCTACTCTAAAAACTAAAGGGAGGTGCAAATCTAGAAAGGCGATATTTAAAAAACTACTCCAGGAGAAAGATTTTGTGGAAAGCTCAAGAAGCCAGCTCTTTCCAGCTCTTTTGGGTTGCTCTGTTTGTTTTCTTGTCTTACTATAATGGGATATCAGAGACATGGCTTGGATTATAAATGTTGCTGTAACATTGTTTGCTTTCCAGTCATCTCTTTCTAGAATACCATTTCCATAAGGCTATTATCATCCACTTGAATTTTTCCCAGACAACAAAGTATCTCACCAGTAGCCCTGACAGAAAAGCTGAAAATGATGTCTTGGGAGGTGATGGGTGGGAGCAATTACCTACACCTCAGTGACAGAAGTCTTAGGACTATGCTGTTCTGTTCAACCTTTATCTTGGACAATTCTTTGTACACCCTACTGTGTTCCCACAGTAACACACTAGCTCAAAACAGTTTTATAGAATTTTGAAGAAAGCTGTTTTGCTCCATGGGAGCTTAAGTTGATCTTAAACCATGATACTGCAACTGATAATCAGCTGAGGTGGTGGACAGTGGAGGAAAAGGCTGATTTCTGGCCAGATCAGATCCCTAGTACAGCTCACCACCCACTCGTATGAACACCATTGATCAGTAGAAGGGAAGGAAAGACTGATCAATGGGTATAATAGGATGGGAGGGATAGTAGTGGCACAAACACAGATCAAATAATATTATAATATTCCCCTAAAAATTCATGGGTTTTTTATGGTATAGTACTTACTCTTATAACTCTTATAATCATGGGTATATTTAATATTTTTTAATGAAAGCTTCGCTAGTATTTTCTAATCTTAATCTCAGTACATGCTGCTTGATATTTCTTATCATTTTAATGAAGCTTTATTTTAATTTTTAGGTCTGGACAAACTAAACAATGTCTAAACTGGCCTTTAAGTAAAACACAAGTAATTATATTATTTACATGTCTTGTGCATGATACCTATTTTCTCATTATCTTCCTATGACTCACAGAAAGCATCTTCACTTCAGCTAGTCAAAGGATGTATTTGAATCATTCCACAAATTCCCTTTAGTGACTGTGTGCAGAATGATGGATTAATATAGTTTAATACTTCTATCTTTTGTTTTCCTAATGGAGCAAGGCCAGAACCCAGTAAGGATTTACCTACTTAGTCAAAATCTCAAAATACATAGCTTATTCTCTGATCTACAGCTTCACTTCCATGTGAGCAGAATAAACATTAAAACAGCATACTTAAAATATAATTGAGATACTGTTTAAGAAAGCTTAATACATGGGTATGTGTCTTATATTACAGTGACTATAAACTTGATCCTTAATCCCACAGCAACATGGAAGATTTTCTGCTGTTGGGACTCTGAACTATCTGGACAGAAATAATAGACTTTCATCCTCAAGTCAATGCCTGTGAAGATTTGTGTTCACTATGTGACATTAACTTAGCAGAGTTCTTGGGTTTAAGGTTTTGTTTAATTTCATTACATGACAGAAAACAAACAAACAAACAAGACATTATGAGTCATAACAGCCCTTGGTGAGCACCCAGTAATTTAGCAGCCTTCTTGAGTAATACAGTGTTTTACCATTAATATTCTTCTCCTGCTAGACTTCCCCACTGACTCTGATTTCATAGTATTTCCTACAGATGGCCTGAAATAACATGCGTGCAAGAATAAAGAGGAGAAAGCAATTTTTAAAACAATTCCATAATCTTCATTACAGAAGTGTTCTTTTAGTAACGGAGTGTCTAGTTGCACATATGGTGTCTGATTTAGCCTCATATTTTCACTGATGCAAATCTGCTATGATAATGCCAATGCAAATGTATCCAGATCAATTTTCAGTCAGTCTGGGAGCACTGAAAAGCTTCTTTCTTTTTCCTATCCTTTTTCCACGAGTAATTCCACATTTTTTTTTCTACTCCACATTTTTTTTTCTACTCAAAACTGGGAGAAAGAAAATTAGCCACAATCACAAGTTCAGCTGTTATGGACTTCCCTTATTTGTGACTTTAAAGGAAGTAGCAACCTTATTATTTCACTCTCTTTGTCACAGTCATGGGTCACAGGTTATATTGTTCTAGTATAGGATAATTTCATTCTTTTTTTTACTCTCACCAGATGCTACAATATCCAGCAATTAATGACATTTTTTTTCTAGTAAAATATGTCAAAAGTTTCTGCCTAAACATTTTACATTAAAACTTAAATCCTGATTAAAAGAAAAATGGCACTGTCTCAATATAGAACAAGACAAAAAAATCAGCTATCACTCCACTTCTTTTTTTTCCCACAAATATTTAAGAGCATTCTGAAGATTTTGTTAATTTAGACCTACAAATAATTGATTTTTTTCCTCTTCACTTTCCACTCTGTTCTTCAATCTTAGTGCTGACAAATCCTTAATTTCTGAGCAGCTACGTAGTGTCTTCTGGGTATAGCTGTATATTAGTACAAGCCAAAAGGAATGGCAAGATTCTTACTGCCCAGCTCATAGAAAGCTTAACCTTTTGTCTTCTGTTGTCCATTTCTTGATAATCTTGAGAGAGTAGGTAAACTCAGAAGTCCCACCCCCTGGCCTTATATAAAGGGGAATTAAATTCTAAAAATAATTTACTATGGAAGAGACATTCTCTGTATTGTTTCACTTCCTCTTACAAACACACTTCAGATTAATATATTTCCCAGACACACCATTTTCAATCAGGAAACTTCAACTGCAAAGCTTCACTTTTTATCACTCATCTTTGTAAATGAATTTAACCTTCCCTGGACATTGCATATTCATTCAACTTCTCATTGTTTGTTGACTGACAGGAGTTTGCCTGCTTTTTATAGTACTTTTCTATTTCTTTGTGCCTCAGTTTGAAGCTGCTTAAAGGAAGTGTTTTAACATGTGAAGTCAGCATGCAGCAGAAGGATGCTGGGGCACATCAGTCAGCAAATTATATCACAAACCTCTCTTCCGTCTCTTTGTTAATATGAGAACTGTTCTATCTCAGAAATTATGATACATGGTTTGGTTTTGGTTTGTTTTTTTTTTTTATATTGATTTCTGAGTCTTTGGAAATGTAAATCAACTTTTCAATACAGCTTTATTAAGGGTTTATGTATATACTGTGCATATTTTTATAAAGACAAGCATGGAAGCCCTTTTAAAAGTTTATTTATGCATGGAAGAAATAACTGAGAGCCTAGGGCAGTAGGTGATTTGGATTACCACACTGAAAAGATGTAACAGGCACAAATATATTAAAATAGTAGATTTTTGGCCCACAGGGGACACTGATTTTAACATCCAATGACTGAAGCACTCTATTAATGCTTTAAATGACAGCCCCAAAGTGCAGCTAACCTCCCACCACCTGCTAACTGCAGTGAGAACATACAAATGGAGACTACTCAAATATTTTTGTGACATTAATTATCTAAGCATAAAAGAAACAGGTTATTATTAGACAGTAAACTGTAATTCTAGGTAGGCAATACGGTTTAAATTCACTTGAAAAGAACTGTTTACAGTTCAAAAACTAATTAGCATAATATAAATTAAATCTCAAGAGTGATATTTATGTTTTTTCTTTTAGTGTCCTGAGGAAGGAACTAAATCAATGTGTAGAACATTTTTTACAGAATACTACTGTTTGTAAAAAGCAGCCTGGAGCAAAACTCATAAACTCTAAAACAGAAATACAATTTTAATGTTAAAATATTACCATAGTACTAATTATTGCTAGGCTTATGAATTACATAATGACATATTGGTAGTAGAAATGGAAGACAGCAGCACAACATAACGTAGAGAACCAACAAATTTAACATTAGTATTTTAACTCTCTGCTGTACTAGTTGAGATTCTTTCTCCTTAAAAGCCATAGGAAATAAATGGAAAGCATGATCGGGCTTCAAACTATAAAAACCTGGCACTGTGCATCTTGGGGTTTATTATAAACAAGAATTATCTCTGTCAAAGGACTTGATGAGCTGTACTTTGATTTGGAAATCAGCACTCGAGATTAAAAACATCAATTTCTCCCAGAAAGTGAGGTTATGGCTAACCTTGGCTGCTCTAGGGAGAGGGAGGACACATAGGACTTGATTCCATATTGAAAGGATTGATATCCCTGCTCACTCCCTGGCTGATGAAATCTTATTAGCCATACTTGTATCCTTTTCTTAGCCTCACTTGCACGGTTTAGTTACTGTTTGGTAGAGTTGATAATGAGGAGTGTTTTGAAGCCTGGGACTTCTTACCTGGCAAAGACAAGACAGGACTTGAAAGGACTTAAACCAGAGCACCCTGATAACAGGCTGTCAAGATAAGCACCAGTAATAAATTAACCCTCACAGGTCTACAGGATGGATGAGCTCACCTCATGACCATACCTGGGCAAAGGAAGTCCAGAGTTCAACCAGCGAACAGTGTGAGGAAGACTATTAACAACCAGCAGATAGGGAAAAGACACTAACCCTAATTTTATTAAGCATGCTCAGACTATGTAAATGACTTCCAGGAACTCATTATAGTAAGACTGCCCTTTCCAGGAAATCTGATGAATATATTTTTTTCATGTCTATTAGATGGTGTGTTTTGCTGATTGGTTGGAACACTTACAGAGGAGAATTCCCACTGCTGCCCCAGCAATAAAGAATGCCTGCTTAATAATCACTCTGTTGTTACTGGGTATTTATCTTGGAATCCTTACCCAGCTGCAGCCAGCCTCCCACCTCAGGGAGGAGTGCTAGAAAGCAATGGGGTTTGGAAGATCCAAATTTTGATTCAAAGTGACAAAAGATGCCCTAAAACACACCAAAATAATTCTCCTTCTCCAGAAAGCATATTGCAAATGAAAATAGCATTTTCAAAATTAACAGGGTGCAGCTCTTAATTTACTTAAGTACAACGGGTTATTTTCTGCTGTATTAATAGAAAGCTGGATTGCCATAACTCTAGAAGATGTGAGTTCATAGAATGGCTTGAGATGGAAGGGACCTTAAAGATCAATCTAGTTCCAAGCCACTGACTTCTTTTATCCTAAAGATCTTAGAGATGGCATTTTGATGCATCAATACCTTTGTTGCTCCTGTTATGTGTTATCACTGGAAAAGCACGACAATCACCAAATGCAGACCTCACGCTAAAGTATTATTTATATGATTGTAATATTGGTAGTACTTTATTCAGTCTCTTACAGAAACAAAAGTTATATTTATTATAATGATAGGTGATTCATATGCTCTGGAATATGAATTAAGATGTCCATTGATCTGACAGAATTATGTCAAAGGATTTTTTTCTTTCCTAGTAATTATGGTTGACAAAGTTTAACAAATCCCATAAGTAACATACATTAACAGCTATAGTGGTCTCTCAAGTAAAGTTTATGAAAGAAAATATATTTTAAAATATCAGCAACTTGAAATGTTCAACTTTGAAGCATATCATAATCTCAAAGCTATTTTAAAAATAAGTTTATTTGAAAGAAGAAAGAAGAAATGAAAGAAGAAAGAAGAAGAAAATTTGAAAGAAGAAAATTTTCTGCCTGGTTTTGTTTCATCACCACCACGAAGACATTTGTTTAAATGTGTTTAGAAGTATGGTGATTTACATCTTATTTAGGAAGACAAAGTGCTGTGATAATAATGAAAATACATAGAGTTCAGAGTTACAGTGCAGAAAGCATTTAAATATTTGCTTGCTAATGGAGATAAAAGTATGCGAAGTAATAATCTCGAAGTTCCTATCATTTAAGAACATTTGTAGTAAGGAATAACTTTTTATCTGATTAGCATTATGAGCTCTTTTAAGAGTGTTTTATTTCTTTTTGTGAAGAAGCTAAAAAATGTTCCAGAAAGCTTTTAATACGTTGATTTAAAAATTACAGTGGCTTTTAACACAAAAACACCCATTCAGTGGTAAAAATATTTCATAATTACAATAAGGCTTACTTAGAGGAAAATGAGAAAAAAGCTCACTCTGCCAGGAAAAGAAAGAAGTCTTTTAAATATCCTTAATCTTCCAACTAACATTTTCAAGTACTTTATTATAGAAAAAAAGTCTTTTTGAGGCTTGCTATGAAAAGCACTGCTGGACACCAATCTCAATTAATTCAAATGCAAATAAACCGTGAACTTCAGCCTACTTCAGGCACTCGGTGCAGCCACTGGCAACCCTCCCCGTATTTAACTCTTTAGTACTTCATATTTTCTTAAGATTTGCACAACTCAGCCATTCAGCCAAATAAACCACCACTAATTTCACTGAAACTATCATAAAAAGAGCAATCAATTAAATGGACTTACTATGATAATTTTGAGGATAGTAAGGCTAAATACCTGCATAAGCACTGCTATCAAATAAAGCTAAAAATAAATAACAAATACATATTTTCAATTTCAATTTTCAATTTTCATTTTTCAATTTCAATTTCTTCCCATACCCACTTGCTAAGGAATAATGCCTGGCTAACCAACAATAGTTTGAGTGATTTGAACATATTTCATTACATCTCTTGCCCAATATACCCAGCCAATACAAACAGAGGTATCAAAGGCAAAGAGGAGATGGGAGATACTGGCAAACAGAGCATTTGTTCTGCTACACTAAGTGTGCAGAAATTTCTTTACCTGTACTGGCCCATCCAAATGATGTCATATCCTTTAATAAATATAAAGTCTGAAAAGGAGCACAACCTACCTATTAGATGTAAGACTTTGTAACTAGAGGTTACTCTACCCAAAAACTAAAGAAACTGAAAACAGCACCAAAGTTAGTCTGTGGATTTGAATTCTTCTGACTGCATTCCCTGGGCAGTAGGAACCTGATACTAGGGATGTTAGAGGGAATTTCACACAGCGCTATTTTCAAAGGTGCTGGTCAGCCACAACTCTTATTCAACCCACAGCCTTCTCAGTATCTACTACAGAGACAAAGTTTCAACTTACTATTCTTCATAAAAGTGTTCTTTGCATTTTGGTCTACCAGGAAAAGCACAGTGTATTAAATATGTATCGTATCTTATGCAAACAGGTTCTTAGCCTTTTCATTTGTTGACAGCTATTTGTTTCTATGCTTTAAGAAAGGGAAAAAAAAAAAAGGAAAAAAGAAGTCCAACTATAAAACAAGATTAAAAATATTTGCAAATAAAATTGCTACTCTATTTACTTTACTTTAAAATTAAATAGCATAATAGGCAAGCCACACCAAATAACTGACTATTATTTTCCTCCTTCTTAGAAAAGCTGAAGAACAACGTCAAGAGTGGCATTTGATTCATTACTCCCTCTTGAGCAAGTGATTCACTCCTAACATATTTAATGTTCTGCATCAGCCCATAATATTTGCCAGTCTGGAGAAAAATATACAGAACTAGGTATTGAATTTTTGTTTAGCCTTTTATCTTTGAAATTTCAGAGACAAGTTCAGAAATGCTAAAAAGCAGAACTATCTGTTAAAAAAAAAAAAAAAGTTTGCTATTTATTAGACACAAAATTTATGTAACAGTTCTTTTTTTATGGGATTGAATATTCTTGCTTTTTTAAACAAATACTGGGGATTAGTGGAGAAATTCACACACCCCCAAAAAAATATCAGAATGACAAACTGGAATGATTGGATAGAGCTAGAAGAGGTGAAGAACTGACCAACCAAAACATTTGGGGTTTTACTGAGTACCATGTACTGTCAAAGGCAGTATAACTGGGCTGATGGGCTACTTCCCCGAGTGATCCACTATCCAGTGTAAGCTTAGGACACACTTGACATGTTGTATGTATGTTGACATCATCAGTAACTGAGAGTGTATGCCCTCACGTGCACATCTTCACCTGTCAGTCAGCGTAAGCAAGTCTAAAGCAGCACTTTAAACAGGTTTTCCCTGAATTCTGAGTTAGTGACAGAACTCCTCCCTGAGTTTGCATGAGTTCTGCAGGAAGCTGTTTGATGAAGTCATTAGCATATAGTTTTCTTCAACTTTTCAGTGATGTTGTTAAAGGTGTTGCAGCTACGCAGTATACAAAAGCACATCCTTACAAGCATACGGATGTGCTTGAAGAAGGATTACTACTCAAGACAGACTTTTCCTAATTAAAACAGATGACCAGAATGGCCACAGACCACACTTGATGTGTGTATATATATATATTTTGTTGAAAAACAGGAGTGCCATTTTACTTCCTTGAAAGTCTACATATCATTTTAAATCTTCATTTTTTAAACGTGATTTACAAAATGAAGCAGCCCAATATGAAGGCAAAACATTACATTAAAAAAAAAAAATACAATCCCATGTAAGATACTTGTTTTAAAAGCACAGAATTAATGTCTTGGCATGAAAGTTTATCATCTGATTGATGCATGTAAAATGACTGGTGTCAGCACGATTAATGAGTTTTACTCAATTCCTGATGGCCACAGTCCCTTTGCAGTTAATAGGCCAATGTGTATGAATAATACTCAAGCAAACAAGGATTTCCAGATTCAGGCCGTAGACATTTACAGCTAAACATCACAAGTTTGGACATGTAATTAATGGTTTTGGGGTTTTTTGCTGTTTTTTTTTCCCCTCAACTAACACACTGTTAGCACCACATACTTCAAAATTTACTTTTCCAAAATATGTTTGTAATGTCTAAAGCACGCATCGTTCATCTTCATGCTTTTAAAAGTAGCATTATTTAAAGTGCTATCAAAATATTTCAAACCAAATTAATATTCATGACAATGTCAGATTTTAACAACTATCCTAGCTGATTAGACTATTAACAAAGGTTTGCAACCAGTACAAGCACTGTGTAATAAACTTTCTTTCCCCACCATTTGAGAGAAAGGCAATAGCTGCTTTATAATTGGGGCAGCAGAGTGGAGAGGGAGTAGTAAAACATTTGTATTTTCTAGTTCTACCTAAATTTAGTGAAAGCCTTGGTAAGCTAAACTACTTTCTCCTCAGTTCTCTTACTTTCAACTTTATTCCTTAGTAGTTCAGTGCTGCTACCTGATGGTTATCTTCATTTTCCAACCAATAAAAATATACAGTAAAAACAATCCACCTCAACATTAAATTAATAACACAGAAGTAAAACAAACAAACAAACAAAAAATTGCTACAATAATACAAAAGCATGCTTTTATCAGCATCATCTCATCAGCAACATTTACCTCATGCTCACAGTTACTTCAGCTGCTAGCATTTATGCAGGACAAATATGAAAAGAAACAGTTGTGGTTTAGGTCACAGCTGCAAAAAAAATTCATCACAGCCCCAAAAGTATGAAGTGCTACATAATGGTAAAAAATAGGGGGTGGGAACCTTATTGGCCTGCTAGTTCTGTTCAGCCATCTCAGTAGCACTGGATTGGAATCAGTCTTAATTCCAGACAGAAACCCCTGCGTGCTGTTTGGCATGTGCAGAACCCCCTGCATGGCACTCTGCCCTGTCCATGTAGAGGTGGCACCTTGCGCGTGCAGAAACCCCTGCATGGCACTCGGCTCTGCCTGCGCAGAATCTCCCAAGCTACAAAAGCAGCAGAACAGGCAGCTGTGAAGCAGAGCGCCCTACTAAGATTGCAAAAGGTGAAACACAAGACATTTCATCTGCCCACACTTGCCAGTTACCGTCAGCAGCGGTCCTGTAATGCAACATAATAGGGTATTATTAAATGGGAGACTCACGTTCACACCCAGGTGTATCCTGGAGGAAGGCCTGACATTCATCGGTCAGTAGAAAGGAAATAATCCATAACTTTCACAGGCACACACCCCCCACATTGAGCTTGTGGTTGAGGAGGGGATGATCCCTTTACCCGAAGCGGTGTTTCACAGGCTGACGGTGTTATTGTACTAAATTGTTCGTCAAGTAACAAGGTGTCACCGTCCTTCTGTTCCGTGCCCCTGCAGGCACGCAGAAGAACAGGGAGCAGCATGAGGTTTTAAATCCTCTCTAATTCCGACTTTGCTCTCTAGTTCCCAGAATGACCTTACATCTCCCTTCCTCCTACAGCCAGAATTAACCAGAGCTTTCCTTGTCTCCTGAAACCGGTGTTTATACAAAGCAGCCTCCGTAACGTCTTTGAGATGTTTTTAGAATACTCGAGATTTCTAAAATAAAATACATGCAAACATTCAAACGTTATCCTGACAGCAAGTTCTCAATAAAAATGTACCTCTAACTTCTCATTTTAGATTAATCTCCTGTTTACAGAGCTCTTTCCACTGAGAACCACACACCTCTTTTCCAGGGTTTCCTCTACACACCTAACAAGATCCCAACTTTACTCTCACTTTAATCGCCAGCTCCTCCATTCCATGCCTCACCCCGTTACCGTTTATATGAAGACATTAAGTGGGGAAAAAAAAAAAATAAAAAAAATATTCCTGCTTACCTTATCACTAAAGTCTGCAAGGAAAACAAAACAAGCGTTGCTGGCTCCCCGTGCGAGAATCTCTCGGAGAAGA
>VWZY01000380.1:229257-260209 GCA_013399075.1 Chloroceryle aenea | reverse complement strand
CGACGTCTCGTATTTCGCCGACTCTTCCCGCCCAAGGGCTCGCCGCCCCGGCGGAGGGCTGCTGCCCTCATGGCGTGCTCTGTTTACCCAGCTTCGGTCTCCTGGGGACAGGGACATCACACCCTTCCCCGTTCCCCGGCCGCCGTCACTTCGCCCGGTCCCCACACTACGCTGGAAACCCCAACCCCAAACCTGACCCCGAGCAACTGCACCAAGAGCTCTTGGGAAGATTGCAGCACGGGCACCAGCAGAAAGAAGCGCTGCTGTAAACCAGTGTGGAGTTCAGAGGATTATTGTGCTTCCATTTTTAAGCAGGGTGGATGTTATGCAACATTTATAAGCTTTAATACATCGACCATCTATCTGAAAACTCAGCTGCGCTGGAGGCTTGGCACAGCCTGAGTCCGTCATCCCTACCGTCCATCTCAGACTGTCCCCGTGCCAAAGTATCCCATGCCAAAGACATTGACACCTCACTGTGAAACATCTTCAGTCAGGAAAAACATTAGGAAAAAAAAAATCACCCCGAGAGAAGACTATTAATCACTTTCTGTGCTAATAAGGGAAACAGAATGAACAGAAATAAAGAACAAACAAAAAACCCCAAACAAAATGAAGAAAAACCAACCCCAACCCACAAACAAACAAAAAAACCAACAACACACAAACAAACAAAAGCACACACAAAAAAAACCCAAAACAAACAAACCGACAAACAAATCCAACAAAACAAACCAGAAGCCACCATCCTAAAATATTAGAAATCTATCTTGAAGAAGTCAAGTAAAGAAACAGTAGTTTGAATTCCCACTTGATTATGCTTCATTGTGAGAGGACAGATTTAGTGATCTGACCTATTACTTTTAAATTCACTTACTATCCTTTTTTTTCCACTTTTAAAGAGTAGCTACATAATCTTCATGATTTCAGACTGAAGACTAAGTATCTGCTCTTCATGGCATTCTAGGTTATCTGCTTCCAGCCTTTGGGGAAAACATGTTACAGATTAAAGTATTAAACTGTGTTTAAATCACCCGTGACGTGAGTAAAGCCAGAGAGAGGTCATTTGTTCTGTGGTACACTACTAGCGTGCTAGGTTAATTATACTTGTGTCTGCATGTGGAATAAAAGCTTGTAGTGAGAAACAAAACCATGTAAATCTTGTACTTAAATAACTGAATTAGTTAAGATAGGATCTAATAAAACAGCCTAGGTTTGACTGCATTAGTTTATCACTGTTTGGGAAGGGAGTTCTTACTGGATTGCTAATTAGGTCAAGTCACTGCAACATGACTCAACTTGGACACACAAAGTGTAGAAAAAAAAGCCAAACCAACCAGACTTTCACTGATTTAACCCTTTTTAATTGCCAGTTACTGTAAAGTTACGTTTCTGAACCATTATTACTCTATTTCTCCCCACTTTTTCAAGCCCTCACAGCTGCTAGGGTTTTTTTCTGTTTTCTTTACTGCTTAATGACAATTTTGGGGGTACAAAACTGATGTTGAGTCACCATTGCTTCCTACTAACACAGATGCATGAGAAACTCTCACTGAGACACATGCAAACCCCAAAACAACTTGTTCCAAACTAAGTGGAATTTGAAGTCTCGTGAAGGCAAACAGGGACCCTGCTCATCCACTTTCCTTTGCCATTATGAAAGTACAAGAAACAGATGATTAACAATTACATAAATATTTTATATGATGCAATTAATTTGCTAGTGAGGAAGTCTGTCAAATTATTCAAGGTCTGACATACCATAGCCTACTGCTTAGCTTTGCAACTTGGTAGACAATGCCAAGAATAGTACATTGAAGACTCTCAAAAAAAAATCTGAATGTCTCTAAATCTTGTGAGGACTTGCAATTTGAGTGTAAATGATACAACAGCATAGCACATTAAGGTATCTGGACATTCCTGCATTTTTGCATGTGTCTGACTGATCATGCTCATCTTTCTTTTTTTTTGGACATTCACTGGAATATCCAGTTTACAATGCAGCAGGAAACTCTATGCAAGACAAAGAGAAGATCAATGTACTATGGGGAAGTTAGTGCAAATAACACATGATATTAATAATGCAAATAACAATGCAAAATGCAATGTGTTAGTTAATGCAAATAACACATGATAAAAGTTGTTTAGCATTCAGTATTTTTCCAAAACATTTAGGCTAATGCTTTACAGCCTGTCCATACCTCGCTGAATTTGGAACAATGGTCACTTTCTCTGACTGATTTGGATCTCCTTTGCTACCACAAATAATTCTGCAGAACAGGTTACTTGCCTTGTAAACAGCATTGCATGCAAAAAGAATGCAGAATTAGATTAAACTTAGTATTTCAGGATTGTCTATAATTCTTCTCTTGCCTTTTCTGCTGCTAGCACTTTTAAAGCTATTTAAAATCACTTCCTTGTGCTTGAGTGTTTGCAATAGGAATCCATAAGAAAAAAAAAAAAAAAAAGAAAAACCCCAGGAAATTTCAGGAACTGTGACTGTTACTCACTCTTCAGATTATTCCAGTGACTTCTATATGGCTTGGTACTCACCATCTGGAAGTTCAGCGATGGTTTATTTTTCTGTGATATACCTTTCTCAGAAGAGAAAAGTGTTCTCATGAATAGTAGAGGCACTGTGATAGATTCAAGGATTCAAGCAATAAAGAAATCTTATTTGAAAATATGTAGTCCAAAGTATAGCCCTTTGTAAAGTTTAATTTCCACTTCTTTTTGACAGATCATTCATTTTCTTTCATTTTTCCCCCCTTTTTTTCTTTTTTTCTTTTTTTTTTTTTCTATTATGAAGAAGATGACAGCTGCCCCTACAGTGCAGCAGTTACTGGTGAAGATCACTGATTATCTTTAAGTCAATAACAGCAAAAGAACTCTCAGCCTGCTCTGACATGAATAATCCTCTAAGTATCTCTCTCTAGCGCACACAGAACATTAAGTTTGGACACTTAACATCTCTCCCTCATCTTCCACTGGTCTAAATCACTCAGTTTCTTTAGTATTTTAATAAAAGATCATAAATGTGCAGTAGTGTTCACACACAAGAAATCGATCTTTAAGATTGATCAAAATAATTCAAATGCATATTACAAAAGAACAGATATAAACTGGGGGTGGGGGGTGGGGTGTGTGTGTAGAAAAAAATAGCCTGGACTCTGATGTTAGTTCTGTAGATTTCTCCATTATTTCTAATCTGATATATGCTACAAGTTCATTTCAGCATGTAGCAACTTTCCAGTTGTAATGATTCTGACAAAATTACATTGCCCCCATTCACATCTTGTGATACAAAGTAATAACTGATTAAACAATAAAGGAATAATGCACTACAGAATTCATATCCACATTAAAAATTACTATTGAAAGCAGTGAGGATAAATATTTAATTTCATATCCTCCAGCCTTTTTCAACTTCATTTGGGATCAAATAATCTAATTATTCATTATCATTGAAATCTGAAAAAATAATACCACTCGAGAGTAGATAACATGGATCATATTAAAAGAAACCAACCTCCCACACATAAAGAGAAAGATGAAGATACTTAATTTCAGTACTTAGACGTGATGTTTATAAGAGATCTCTTCAGGCATCTGCTGGGGAATCTTAGTATCGCACTCTAAAGAAAGGGAGACTGTAGAAAGTGCAAGGAAGAAGGAACGGGTTCTTTTTTTGCTAACTCTTTAACCAAGAATCTTAATCCTAACTTTTTTTTTTTTCTTCTTGTCCTTCTTTTCTGGGAAGTCCTTGTTAGACTGACTAGTGCACTTCAAGTAAACAACCAAAAAAGAAAACTTCACAGCTAAAAGTAGTAACTGATTGAAGTGAAGAAGAGAATACATTTCATAATGTGGCAGCTCATTCAGCCTTGAGTATTTAAATATCTATTAAGCTGTACATATCACGTGTTTTTTAACCTAGAAAACTGAAAAATTATTTTGCATTAAAAAGTTTACTAAAACCATAGTGGGAACTTTATTTCATAAAGTTTTGTATTCACAAGAATGGCACATTTTGGTTTAGACTTAAATAGTCTTTAAGGGGTTTTTTTCAACCTGTTTAGATAGTTTAAATTTTGGATTTTCACCCGTGAAGCTTTATGGTAGTAAGCCTGGTATCTTTACACAGCTACCATCATTTCTTTCTGTCCACTAACATGGAGTTTAGCTCATTTTTCTCAAAGTCCCACACAAGGGCAATTTCCGGAGACAGATGCTGTATAGTGAAAAGCTTCAGCTAGTTTGTGATCTAATAAAAAAGTAATTTAATTTATTATACAGAAACAATACCTTTTGAAATGTTATCAATAAAGTAACAAGCACCCTCTATCAGCCTCATTAGGCTGGCTGAATTTTTAAGCAGAAACTCTCTTACAGTCTCTATCCTCTCTTAAACATTTTTGTGTTTTCCAAGAAACAGTGACCTTTAAAAACTATCTACAAGCTCTAGGTAGGTCTAAATGATACCAAAAAACACCACAAGAACAAAAATCCTGCAACACACCTAACCTGAGGTGGATGCATGCTGGCAAGTTGTTAATATCCACGATAAGTACAGTTTTACAACCACAGCAAATTGCAACCTAAAATATAATCCTTTTTTTTTTTTTTCTCTCTCTTTTTTTTTCTGTTGTGTGTTATTATGGAATTAATCTTCACAGACATTGTAAAAAGCTGTGCAGAGTTCTGTGGCAGTGTTCAAACACCAGACATCCCCAAATGCCCCATACAGTCTGTAATCATCCATGAATTGTCTGGTCATTACAGTACTAGCGAATAATTTCTCCTACTATTTGAGATTTCCTGCACTTCTCCAAATTCTGTGTGATGGAGATGAACCATGACTGCTTGTTTTCAAGTGGATTTTGCTGGGGAATAAGCAAATCTAAATAATGATTTTGTGACTGAATTAATACACCTTGATGTGTAGCCTAACTCACTCCTAGCCATATATGTCTTAACATATATCTGATTCCACCCCAAGTTGTACTAAGAATATAAAGGATCCTGTGCTTCAAAGAATGCACTTACTGACTTTGAGGCAAACTGGAATCCAGTACGTGTACAGGGTAAGCGACAGTTTCTACAGTTCTCTAGAACAAAAAGAGAACATGATATGGTTCATAGGCACATCTTACCATGCTTCTCCTCAGGAACAATCAGGCTGTCCCAGAAGAACACCAGGGGAAAATACTATGGCTTATTGTCTTTGTGACTTCGATATTGCAGAATTTTCCACTTCTTTATGAGATAAAATTCATTGAACGTTCATACCAATATTAAAACTAGCTACAGTAAAGAATGCAGTGCACTTTTCAGTTTGGACATGATCCCATTGTCTTATGTATCATTTAGTCCTCAGCTCTACTCTGCCAGAAACCTTCTCTGCCTTTCCAGACATTATAACAATCCGAGTGAATCATAAAATGAAAAACAACAACAAAAGAAGATAAGAACTTCAAGTAATATGGAAATTTCATCCCTTTCATCACAATCTCTCCTTTTCCTCTTGCAACTAATTTTTAACCATTTTGCCATTGGTCCCATATGAGATCCCAATGAGATGATGCAAAAGGGCTAGTTTGCCACTTTCAGGTTGGCAAAATCTAATACAAAAAAAAAAAATCTTCTTACTTCTTACTTATAAAGGAGTTCCTGGAACAAAATTAAAGCTGTAGTCTTATATTCTGCATGTATTTTATTTCATTTTACTTCCTTTTCCATAGGTCACTCTACAAACTCTATCATTCACAAGAAACAACCTTTCTGCTTTACTCAAAAAAGAAAAATCAAAAATGAGTGCATTATAGCTTGTTAAATTTTCAGTGAAAATATTTCCTTTTTTGCAGTATATTCTACCCAGCATGCAGTTTTTACTGGAGACAGAAACAGACCTAGTAGGTTCTTGTTCTTCATTTCTTCCAAATGTATGGATTTAATTTTCTAAAGGATTACCCAGACACATATGAATATAACAAAATTTGGAAGAAAAAATGACAGGGAAAAAAAAAAAACTTATATATTTTTAAGTAGCTGAAATGAAGCTATATGTGAAATTTATGTGTTTATCCTTAACACCCATCTGATTACTTTACAAGTATTCACACATACAGGAGACATTACTCCTGAATCCTTCCACAAGGAAGGAAGACATTGATGCTCTCTTTTACTTGATCAGGAAAAAAAAAAAAAAATCAACCCATACCTAGAGGCTAAGCTATTTAAGTAGTCACAAAAAGGACATGGAGCACTGCTGGGAACGGAAGTTTCCAATTTCTTATTCATTCTTAACCTCTTGATGGTCTTGCCTTATCAATCAACATGTAAATTTAAAAGCAGTGATTACAAGTCATCAGTCAGGGTGATCTAATATTTTAGTACTATAGTGAAGACACACGACTGCACTTCAAAGAGGGTTCAGAGAAATCACAGCATGCACTTCTTTGAACATAAATAGTACTGCTTGCCTGATATAATCCAAAACTATTGATTCAGTAAAACTGTATTATCTGTTAAATATGCCTGCTGTGGCCACTGGCTCAATATGTGCTAGAAAATACACATGCACAGTATTCTTTCACCATAAACCTCCAAAGATACGCGTGGTACATTTACACTGTCAACATTCTGGAACAGAATCCAAATACATGCCACTCTTCTACATCTCTGCTAAATAATTTACTTCCTTTCAGTCAGCAAGTCAACATCATTCTGATGTTTCAGAATTCATAGATTCACACAGTTCATAGCACTCATTATATATATTATATATTACTTCTCATTATATACTGCTTCTAAGTATATATGTTTAAAGTATCAAGAGACATTAATCAGAAATTACATTAGAAAGTTTTAATAAGAGACTATTATGTTGTTAAGGAAATCACAAGGTTTGAAATGCAGGGGCAATATGCATATACAATTTGTACTTTTCTGTGAGCATAGCTATTCCAGCACCATCCCTGTTCAGACAGACAACAAATGTTTTTTCTCTTCAGTGAATATGGGTGAGACAACATCTGCTTTCAAAAACTGTTTTCTTGAGGCACACATAATTGATAATTAATTACCTATGAGATGTTTGGTCTCAGTGTCTTAGCAGCAAAGAGGTAGAAGACTAATTCCAAGGCAGTAAAGGAGAGGATAAACCCAGAAATACTCTCTACTTCACCTGCCATCACACTGTCCTATTTGAAACATTAATTCAATACGTTGCAACTGGTAACACATTTCTTAGAGGAATTGCTTTTACCCACAATGTAATCATGTCTTCCTTCCACAGTCTGGAGGAGCAATTGAGAAAAATCTAAAGTTGTGGTTTAGGCAGAGCGGTGTTGATTAAATAGGTTGACTTACGACCAATAATGAATGTTGGAAGAAAACAAGGGCCTAAGGCACAGAAACACAGGACTCAGACTTATATTGTCAGGAAAGGGTATTTTTTTTCTCAGAGAAACACCAAGGGAGCAGTCAAATAGGTTAAATGGCAAAACAAGATCACAGATAAAACGGTTCTCTGGTCAGACGACTACAGGAAGTAGAGATAACATGAAGTGACAGACTAAAGAAATAGTTGAGGAATAGAAAAAAGCAGGTAAGAAGGAAGAACAGAATTAAATTCCTGGAACAAGTGGTTGGAGAGGGAGAACAGATACGAGAACTCAGTATATATGGTACAGGAAAAGTAAAAGATATGGAAAGGCATAACAAAACCAACCAAACAACAAACCCCAACAAAATCAACAACAAAAACTATTACTTTGAATTGCAGAGTAATAGTAATTACAGAATAAACCTAATGCAAATTGATAAAATTAATAGTAATCTATTAATAATTGCCTACACAGGAAGATTTATTCAGCTAATAAATTTCCACATAAATTTGAATAATGAATACATTTGAGAACAAGTGATTTGACAAATACAGGAATGGAAAAATTAATGAGCTATTCATGTGACATATATATGCTCAGCTCTATCAGATAGTGCTCCAAAAATAAAGTGGGGTGGAAATCAACAGGAAAATATCTGTTCATATAGCTCCCAGTAGTACATACTGCTTACCAAATGTAATGCAATCAGCAACAGCATGATCTGATAGTGGTCATGCTTAAAATGAGGCAGAGTTAAATGGTGCAGAAAAAATGAAACTGGTATAACACACCTCTTTTCAAAGAGGAAAAAATAGTATTATAATAAACACTTTGATTTGCTGCCTGTGGATCTATACAAGTATGCAGCTTGTCCTGCTAACTGTGCAAAAAGGTGTGTGACCGTATATGAAACAATGTGATGGCTTTTGGAAAATTAATACAGTTTTCCAAGTCTCCCAGAAAGGACAATTCTAGTGATTTTAAGCATAGGGCAATGGATTTTATTTAACATACAGAATCATAGAATTGCCATGGTTGGAAGGGACCTTAAAGGGACCTTAAATTCCAACACCCCTGCCATGGACAGGGACACCTCCCACTAAAGCAGGTTGCTTAGAACCCCATCCAGTTTGGCCTTAAAGCTTTCCAGGGGCTCCACCACATCACTGGGCAACCTGTTCCAGTGTCTCACCACCTTCATGGTGAAGAACTAATTCCTAATGTCTAATCTGAATCTACCCACCTCTAGTTCTGATCCATATAACAGACTATTCTTACATTCTTTACTTCAACAGACCCAAAAGCAAGGAGGCAGATATTTTGATATACACTCATCCAACTTTTTACATTTCAATTCTGATTTTAGCATTATTAGCTCCCTTAAGAGTCCAAATGAAGTTTTAGACAACTAATTTAGCCAGTTCTTTAGCCCCAGCCTCTTCTCACTCGTGCCCTGTGATGGATATAAGCTGGAGCACAAGAGGTTCCACCTTAACATGAGGAGGAACTTCTTTACTGCAAGGGTCACAGAGCACTGGAACGGGCTCCCCAGAGAGGTTGTGGAGTCTCCTTCTCTGGAGATTTTCAAAACCCGCCTGGATGCGTTCCTGTCTGACCTGTGCTGGATTATATGGTCCTGCTCTGGCAGGGGAGTGGGACTCAAAAGATCTCCAAGGTCTCTTCCAACCCCTGACACCCTGTGATACTGTGATACTGTAATTTTAAGCATTAAGACTTTAAGAATGATCTTCCCTGTTCTACTTGAATTCTTCCATCCGTGTTTGTTTTGATTAGATAAACATAAAATAATTAGAAAACTCTCAATATGAATGTTTTGTTGCATTTTGTCACAACTTATCATACTTTATTTTGTCTTGCTCCATATAGCTCAAAATTTCATGCTGGTATTAGCAGCTGTGCTTGTTGTTTCAAAACTGAATTTTCCATTATCTTTTGTGCCTTTTTCTTCAAATGTGAAACAGGGGAGAAACTATTTGGTGTGCCATAATATATCTGTCATAGGCAGTGCTCTGCAGAGTAAATGTAGAAACGCAATCTGTGTTATTGAAAAAATTAATGCTTGGAGCAATCTATAGAACACTAAACATTCACTCTACATTGTTTTGCTCCTTTTCTTGGAATTTAACATGACTGATATTGTGAACAGTGTGCATAAAAGCATCTTATGTAGAGCTATTGAACTCCACTGAGCAATTCAGATCAGAATTTTTAGGAGACAGTACTCTTCTGAGTTATGTGGGCATGTCAAATTTCATCCTTCATCCCAAACAAGATGAAAAACTGTTGTTTGGTTTTTAGAGTTTGACATTAAAATGAATCTTCTAATCATATATTCTTTCATTACAAAAGATGGTTACTTCTGATTGTGCAGATTGCAGCTAACTGAAGAATTGAGGAAGCTTTCAATCTATTTATCTCCCAGCTATGTTAAAACAAACAGTGCTATAATAAACACTATTGGTTTTCATGGTCTTTTGGTAATAATCATTAAATTATTACATTTACAATAAAATAAATGTTGAAAGCAATAGATTTTGAGAATACTAAAAAAAAATGTTGATATTTATCTTAGCGATATAGACTTTATTCTACTTCATAGCGATTTTTACTTTATATTTTTCCAAATTCAGTATAAATCTCAAAATTAGACCCATATTAATTACACCTCCTTAGTTGCCAAGTTCTTGAGCCCTTTTATAAGGGCATCATTTCAGTGTTCTTTTGAGTTTTGTCAGGTATCAAGTATCTTGTGCTTCTCTAGATGTTTTAAAGTTGTTATCCTGTTATAATCCCCCTTATGCAGTTACACCAGCTGTAAATCCCTTTAGGTTTCAACAGTATCACTGAAATTTTATCCACTTTTTTCCTAGGGAACAAGTTTACATGAATTCTCTTTAAAGTACCTATTCTAAAGGATGCTGAAAATTTTTATTGTAACATCAGCATGTGGAGCATTTGAGGTAGAATTGCTGATTCCTTGAAAAAAAATATAGAATTTCTATTTGATTCAGTAAACCAACTGGAAGAAACCATGTCCCAAAAGGTATTTACTTATCAAACAAAAAATCATTTGAAATAAATGTTAAAAAATAAGAATCTGCATAGCAGCAAATTAAATTAATTAATTAATTAATAAACAATTAATAAACAATTAAATTGTTCTTGGTTCATTTCTTTTTGTGTGGAGTTTTAGGCAAAGTATACCCACTGAAAAGGAGGTATCAAAATTGGGAGCATCACCAGAAAAATTTAGGAAAGCAATGCAAGGCGGCACTCAAGTTAACCTGCAGTGACCATATTTTTGACTAAAATGTGCCCAATGCCATTGTCAGATTTGGTAGCAGTGGTTTAGCACACTGTTCAGTTTCATCAGTTGCATTGAAAGATATCCAGAAACCTTTGAATCTGAACTGAGAAAAAAATACTTGTGGAAACACTTGAACATTGTTACACAGAAATATCAGCAGGAGCAATTCTACACTATCTCCCATTCATATTCTCCAACAAGAGCTGATGTTTGTGAAGTGCCAGTGGCTTACCACAAAGCTGGGTAAGCATGTCCACTGATTATCACAAGAAGAACCAAAGGTATAAATATGAAGATTATTGTTTGAAACCTATTTGAGAAGAAAATTGGTGTATAAGTTCCTGTATCCTGCCACTGGAACAGAAAGAATTACATGTTCTTACTAAATCATAGTTTTAATTATTCAGAGCTGTGCACTTTTCTTTGCTAGTCTTCTGTTTTCTAGTTAAGCTGGCTGAGGTAATGTTACAGTGATCTAAGTTCTGTTTGTTGCTTTTTTAGTGTATTACCCAGAGACCACATCAAAGGAAAACAGTCTCCTTCCTCACATCAGTCCCTGTGGTAGGAACAGTGAAAGAGTAGAAGCCTTAGACAGGCAGCAGAACACTATCTCAAAGAATCAGATCATTAAGGAGGTCACTATAATACACATATATACACCCAAGAGAATTCAGAATTGCAATTGGACACTTGTTTAGTTATTTTTTACTATTTTCCTTAAGTAAATGTTTAATCATATTTTAACCTGATAAATATTAGATGCAAAATTATCAGGCTGTGGACTTGTAAATTATACAATCATAAGCATTTTTTTAATACAATCATAAGCATTTATTTTTACTAGGTCTAATTTATTACCTTTCACCTCAAGCAATCCTTTCTTGTTTTATGTAACTATTTACCATTAGCTGTTTTGAGTGCCTCCATCAGCCTCCTCCATCTTTAGGCTCTTTTTCATCAAAATAGTCAAGTTTCTCTTTTTTATTTCCTATATTTTTAACTGTCTTCAATCTTCTTAAATCCTGTGCAAGAGAGTATAATGTCCAGATGATTCAGAGGTTCCCATCTGTACAGGAAAAATCTCTGGTGGCATCAGTGTGGATTTTTATCTAAAATCCTCTCATCTGGGCAAGATTATTGTGCAGTCTATCTGGAAGACTTTATGAGATCATAATTATTTCAAATTCAAAGGAAATTCAATATAAACATCAGTATAATGATCTCCAAAGGTCCCTTCCAGCCCCTAACTATCTGTAATTTCTTTTTTTTTTTTTAAACAGAAAATTCTCTTTTGTTTTCATTTTCTAATCCTGCAACTGTAAAGAAGGTAAATTGAGATTCTGTATATTTGTAGCGAAAGGGTTTATCCTGACTGTTTTCTGCCTATCTTTTCTGTTATTTTTCTGAAACACATATCTGATGTATGTTGAATGCTACATATGCTGAGCGAGATTGCTCCTTCATTACCCTTTATTTTGTTGAAGCTTGTTGACCAGAAAACATCATGGCTGCTACAGAATGCTCAGACTTTCAACATTTTTGTATTCATCAGATTAAAATTTACCACTTCAGAGAATCTTGTTTTCTTTTTTCATCATGAGCTATAGATCTCCAAGGACCTATCTACTGCTTTGCTTGTCTTTGCTTTCTATGGTATTATTTGTGCTCTGTAATGATCTCAACTATAAGAACTATAATTAGGCTAGTGGGTTTTAGCCTTCAGGCAATTTTGAATAAGTATGAAAACTGTGCTATTTGAGTATTGCTTTTTTTCATTTAGTCTTACATGTTACCTACAGTCAGGAAAACCAAAATTAAAGGTTGCTTTACTGCTATCAGTCCCCTGCTCTTGCAACACTTTGACAACGCAGACACTGTAAACTTGAAATACATTACAGTTTAACTGACTTAGTGACACCCACATGATCTGCAATATTCTCTGTGATACAGGGAGATGCAGCTTTAGGACATGTGGCCAAGCAGTAGAGCCTTGTCATCCAGCTCTTCTTCCCCCTGCTCAACCCCAGCCATTCACAATCTGTAGCCTTCTCCACAATCTCCTCTAAACCCAACAGCAGTAAATTATAGCTATCTAGAGATAAACTGGTTTGATTTTTTTTCACTATTTAAGCACTTATTTATCTTTTTTTTTTTTCTGAACTATGGATTTTGTTGAAGCAGAGACACAAAAAAATATCACAAATAGAGAAAAAATATTGACGAGAGAAAATTAGAGAACAGAAACCCACATTTAAACCTAGGGATATAAAATTGAGGTCCTACATAAAGAGAAAGTTGTCACAAGAAAGAAAATACCAGTATCACTTCTACAATGTGAAAAAAAAACAAAAAAAGAAACGCAGCAAAAGTACAGTTTCAGTAATAAATACTTATACATGTTCATTAAATTAAGAATAAACTTAGTTTATTCAACAAAAGAAACAGCTAAAGGGGCAGTTATACACAGTAGCTTCTTAGGTAATGCCTTGCAACTAATGGAGGATTATGATGCAACAGCTTTAAACTGGGGGTTAGAGGGGATGGAGGTGGGATGAGGGTAGAATTTGACTAGCATTGTCCTGATCTATGCCTATGTTCATTCATTCACGTGTTCTGAGCAGTCTTTAAAATTGGGCTGTAAACCCTGGCTTCTGAAGCTTTTTTTTCCTCCCAAATGAGGAGCTACTACACTAATCTTTCACAATATCAGACTGTAAAAATAATGTTTATTTAGTGTCGTAGTGTCTCTCCTCGATGGCCCTGCTCTGGCAGGGGGGTTGGACTGGATGATCTTTCGAGGTCCCTTCCAACCCTTAACATTCTGTGATTCTGTGACAGTTCATACTTAAGATATTTTTTGTACCAGCAAGTCACTGATTAAATTGAGGCAGATCTAGTTGTTAGCTGATTTTACACACGCCTATCTAGATCATCAGTGTCTATATATTGATGTTACTTTCACAGTCAAGACTGCAGTTCAAATGTGATAAGTGCTTCTAATTACTAGCAATGCCAGTTTTAAGAGCACTCTTGGCATGGCAGCTTCCCTGTGACCCAGAAATACCCACAGCCCTTGGCTTGCCATCTCCCATACACTCAAACACATCCACAACACAATGACAAAGGCATCACTGTCACACAGCTATTCTGTACATTTAGTATTGTTTCACCATAACACAAGCATGAGAATACTATATTACACTGCATAGAGAATATCAGAAAATAACACAAAGAAAGAAAAGGCCAGCTGGGCTGCATGGCCAACCACATCTGTTCGGTTGTGAATAGACTTTACAAGGCTTAAAACTTTTTCTTGATACTCGAGCTTTGGATTTCTGCAAGTATCATAGCATTCAACTAAGACAGAGAGAAAACCCAAAATAAAAACACAGGCTGTCATGGTTCAGAGCAGTTCTAATTTTGAAGGTTCTGTAGGCAATAAAGATTATGTATTTAGGTGCTGCAAATAATAACAACTATTTCCTTCACATTAAAAAAAAAAAAAAAGATCATTGTTGAGTCATTTCAAAGCATTTTTAGGGACGTGAAACCTGATACTAAAGGTTCTTAAGCACACTCTTGATTCATTACTGCTGCTGTTTTACAAACAACTGCCACAAAGATGGCTGATAATGATTAAAAGATGACTTAAAAATATAGAATAAAAAAAATCCTACATAAAAGCAGCAGTAAGATCAAAAAGATTTTTGCACAAATGCTTGCCCTTACTGTATTTTTCATGTATATATGTGTAATATATATATGCACACACTGCATACGTGTATCTTCATACAGAACCTCAGCTGGATGTACTATTTTTTAATGTCAGAATCTCCTGATACTAATCTGTTATTTTTATTTCTTATCTGATATAAAATTTATTTTCATTTTTCAGATTATAATAATCAGCCCTTAAAAAAGATAACTTTACCTTTGTATTTGATGACAAATATTATGATATATTGTATGCCTGATTCTTATTTCTACATTTGTGGAAGTTAGAATTTATTGACAGTCCTAGAAATACCAGTCAAATTAAATCTTCTTTTGACTCTTTTTAAACTTCCAAGAGTAGAGATCACACTAGAATGTGACCTTAATTAAACTGATGGTGATTAACTTATGAATATATCAGAAATATAAATATTTTCTTGAAATTAAATAGCCATATGATACATAGTATAGTTATGAAAAACAATACACAGAAATACTTGTGTGTGTTTGTTTCAACTGCCTGTTGTGCCCACATATGCAAGAACACTTTGCAAACCTCTTGACTTCTCTTAGCTGGCAGTGTGGTTTCTGGGAGTCAGTTCGGTGCCAGTAGGGCTGTCTTGGTTTGAGATTACACAAACAAAATGGATTAACCTAGAACCTGCTTCTGCACCTGTTCTGTGACAACAGAGGATTTCTCAGGTGCTGGGTGACTTTTCCCTACAGCTATGTACAGAAATTTTGTCTATGATGCACACAAATATCCGTAACTTAGGCTGCCATTCCATTCCTTTAATAAATATCTGATAACTTCACTTTACCTACTGCACTTCTATTCCTTGTCATCATATTTTTCTTCATATTTCCATATGTAATAATAATACATGGTACTAATACTAGTTTGATAGGAGAGTTGGCTATGATAGCAAATACACACTGACTTAAAAGGCAAGACTCCGGTACTCTCAGAGTACTTGAACTTGGTAGAATTTCATTTGTCACTAGTGGATATTAGCTTTTGGAGTTTTATTACCAAGATGATATTTTAAAATTTTCTATGCTCATCACTATTTTTATCAATAGGTTGATTAGAATCAATACCTAAGACCTTAGCCTTGATCCTACTAAAATTACTCAGTGTTTTTCCTTTGACTTGAACAAAAACATTTGACTAAACAACATGTAAATAATGATAGACAAGCCCATCGAGGGTAAAGTTTGTTTATTTATTCCATTAGTAACTAAAATGAAAAAGAAATTGAAAAGTTATGCATGCTTTTCTTATTTGTAAGTCAAGTTTTTGGCTTAGCATTGTTCCTCATTTGTATATTGCTATCCTTTTAGCATAGAGGTGAGAGCATGAGAACAGTTAAGCATGAAGAGGAAGCACAAGAACAGAGGAGAGGTGAAGAGAAATGAAAACTAGAAGAGAAGTTAGTGTTTCCTGTTTCACACTAGCTCCCTTATCACCTGGTTGTCCAATGCAATATTTGCTTTTGTGATAGAATATTTCTGTACTTGCTTTTGTAATGTATTTCTCAATTGAACAAGCTTGTTTCTTCCAAAGAAAAGCTTGACTAAATCAAATTCATAAGACCAGTGCCTACTTAGATTCCTATTATCAAGGATCTCTCCAGTTTCATCTCAGCATTCTTTCTCCTTTTAACACTTTCACATACGCATGCCATCCTAGATCTTAAGAACATAATTAAAAAGTGAAATAATCAGAAATAATAATACTCAGTGAGAAGACTGAAGACATCCAAAACGTATTAGAAAAAAAAACTATTAAATGACAAACTACAAAACCCACAAGTCAATACTGCACTGAACAGTTCAAATATAGTCCTTCATTGAGTTTATCTCAAGAGTTTTCCACTTTCACCTGAGTTACTACAACAAAAGAAAACTGAACCTTTTGATCTTCAAGAATCATTCTACCTTAACATCATCAAAGTAATTCATCCATTGGTAAATACATATAAAAAGGTGATAATGGAAATTGCATCTTTTGCCATAGGTACTTTCACTTGCGTTTTCTACTTGTGTACACAGATGCCCAGATTTGTACATGTATATGCATATGAATGTGTATGTATATGCACACATATTCTACTCTGAGGAGCAAAAAATGTGGATTTATTTTCCACTCTAAGTATGAAGGTTAACCATTGCAGAGATATATGACATAACCCTTTAGTCAAAATAGTCATAATAGGACTGCTAATGAAATAAACAATTGTATTTTAGAAGTAAAAACAAAACAAAAAGCTCGAGAAAAAAGACAGAAAGTTACTTCAGAAACAGAATACATATTTATTCACAGTAAAATGACTTTTTAAAAATAAAATTAATATAAGACTAGTACAGAAAACATCTTTTAAAGTATGTAATTGTTTTTTTAATATGAGATCAGAAGTATTTTTATTGCAGGGTGATTTATTTCAAAATAAATTGTACTTATTTTCACTTGGTAAATCTGTTATTCTTTAGCTCACTGCCTACTCATTTGTGCACATTCTCCTTGGTTTCTACTTAAACATAGCAAACCACATAAATTTCGCTTTCAGAAGTGATTGATGACTTATCTCAGTTCAGAGAACATGAAGATCTACAAGTCTTCCTTGAAAGAAACTTAGATGCAAGGCCACATTATTTTTAGTTTTCATTTAGTATAAATCCCCTAGTCAGTGACAAATTTCCTATCTTTTCATTCTCACACTGGTTTGATTGCTCAGCAAAACTTCGGCATAATTTCTTTAAGTGCTCCTTTTCCAACTTTGGATCTTTCCTTTATTTCTTTATTGTCACTTGAAAATTCAACATCTCCCCTAAGCTTTTTTCACTACATTGACAAGACTCACATTTTACATAAAATCGTAATTAGTATAACTTAAGGAAGACTTTAGTAAAGACAGACTATAAAGTACAGGATTGGAAGTAATATGCAAATGAAAAGGTCATCACAAACAAATATTTCATGGTTTTTGATTAGGAGAAAAATAACTCTGCAAAAGATTAATGGGTTCTTGTTCCTTTCAAATTAATATTTAGTTTAAAATATTTTTAAGTATCCTATTTGTCTAGTCAATCAAGCTGTACTGTATTTTTTCCTCCAAAGACATGTAACAAGCATTACAATATTTGAGTCAATTGAAACTGATACTGCAAAGTTTCCTGATGTATCATGTAAAATAATATATTAAAAAGCATATCACATCCGTTGTTCACTCTTCAACTCTGTAGCCTTGTAAGCAAAAATAAACCTCAAACATTGTCTTCCAAAACTAGATACATAAAGATAGGCATGCCTGTAAGTTATGACTTTGTCTAAATCACAGCTATTTTATTATTAGCGTTAAATGGAATTTACATGTTTTGCATATAATTGTTACAATTTGTCTTCATCTTTTTCTTGTCAGTCAAAACTGTTTCAAGTTGTGTGAACCTCTATTTTAACAAAAATCTCAGCTAGTCTGAATAGAAACAACCCTACACTCACCATGTTTATTTGGTGTTATGCTTCAACACATCACTGTTCTATGTCTGCCAAATTATGTTGGAATTAACTGTTTTAAAGTCTTTTAAAGCACAGGTTTAGTGCCTGTTTTATATGCTTGTGTTACTTTGAAAGCCTTTGTTTGGAGAACACTGATCTTTCTAACGGGAATCTCTAGGGAAGAAAGGAAGACTCCCCCTCCCATAGGGAGCAAGAGCATCCAAAGTAGGATCAGCAGGCACAGTAACAACCACCTGGGAACCTGAAATTTATGTAGAGTCCAAGAAATAGAGTTCCCAGGTGTAGGACTCTGCACTTTCATTAGGTTTGCCTTTGCCCAGCTCTCCAGTCTGTCCAGATCTTGATGGATGGTAGCAGAGCCTGCCCAGGTATCAGCCCCCCCTACCGGTTCAGTATCATCAGCAAACTTGCTGAGGGTACACTCCATCCCTTCATCCAGGTCACTAGGATGAATAAGACCGGACCCTGAACTGACCCCTGGGGAACATTATTAACATGTGTCTGCCCAATCTCCACCTAGTCCCAAATGGGCAATTACTCTAAGTAATTACTCAATTATTAAGGGTCTTTGGGTGTTCTCCCTCATTTCTGCTGACAAACCTGCAGAACCAGTTTTAACAGGTCTCCTGCAGTGATGACAGCACCTTCTTCGGTCTGGTCAAAGACCCTTACACTATGTTCCCTAAAGAATGCATGAAAACTTACAAAACAAGTGCTGGTAAGTCATTTATCAGGGCTTTGTACAATAATTAGTTTGAGTTAGTATCTGAAGTTGGCAGAGACAAGTTTAGTAAGGTTTCCTTAGCAGCACGTACCTGCGGGAAATCAACCTTTGAAGATGCTCATTAGGAAAAGGGTCTACAAGACTTTTTAGTCCTATTCCTTTCTTACTAAATGGCATCAGTTTAATGTAAAAAAAAAATCAGAAATTGTTTATTTTATAAATAAAGCCAGTCATATGAGTTTAGCCTACTTTTTGAGAAGTTCAGAATCTGATGAAAAAAAAAAAAAGAACTGCAGAACTTTGCTTCAATGCTCTGTCTCAGGGTCAACCTAAGGAGAAGATTAAAAGCAAGGAGAAAAATGAATGTTTTGGGTTTAAATAAAAAGTAACAGCAACAAATTTTGTAGGACATTTTGTATGAAGAGGTGAGAGGAATTTGGGGAGTTATGTATATGGAAAGTATATAGAAATAGGAAAGACAAAGGGCTGAAGACAGTACCAGAAGGTGATACTCTTGTACACTATTCTCCTAGAAGAAAAAGGGTTGCTAAGCTTTTGTGTGGAAGTTTAGTTCTACACACAAAAAAATCAAAATCACTTGTTTTCAAGGAAGATGAATTCAGACTAGAACTGAAGCAAATAAATGAATCCCAGGTTAGAGAATAGACAAGATACAGGGTTAAAGGAGAGGACCTTGGCTTGTTTACCTTATCCAAAAACCAGATCAACAGGGAAAATAACTCATGTTTCTAGCAAAAGCCTTACGTAAAAACAAAGCATTAAAAAAACCCCAAATATATAGGTATACCCTTGGTTATAAATTCAGGCCAAAAGAAACCTTGACCCAAAAGTTCCAAGAGTAATGTTGAATGTATATTTAGGCTAAGAATGCCTCCCAACTCTACCTGCTTCCAAATATTATTTTGTAACCCTATGAAAAGAATAAATTAACATCTTTCACCAGTCTATGAAGGGACTGGCTCCTTTTATTCCCATGTTCCCAATTCCTATTGTTCTGTGCCAGCTTTTATCTCAATTCAACAAAAGCAAATAAGATTCACTTTGAAGAACCTTGTAACATATCTTTGAAAACAATGAAATCCAATTTCACACTTCTATTTTACCAGATGAAGACCTTACATTAATAAATATTTCCACTTTCAGATGTGTGCCAAAAAACACTGGTATAAGAAACATCATTCCATACCATGCAGGAGGGAGAAAGTCACATATTTTGGGAAAAGTAAAATTCTGCAAGTCTGGACTCCATTCTGTAATCAATTTAAAGTCAGATATGTTTTCCTTTTTCTTTGTTTTTGCTGAAATTATTTCTGCCATTGAAAAAGAAACAATAGAATACTAAATTCATAATCTATAAATAATAAGATCTTTAGTAATAACATTTAATAATAAACATTTAATAACCAGATGGACTGGATTCAGGCAGGACACTATTCTGTCAAAAGGGTCAAGTGAGGAACAACTCAACACTGCTGTAGCCTGTCAGACCTCTGAGAGGAGAGGTTGAGAGAGCTGGGTGTGATAGAAGTTTAGGGGACATTTGATCGCTGCCTCTGTCTGCCTAACAGAGATCTATCTAGACTGAAGATAGAGCTGGTCTCTTCCAGAAGTACTCAGAGAAAGAAGAGGCAACAAGCAGAAACTGCAGCAGGGGAAACTCCAACTACTTGCAAGAAAACATTCCTTGCAGAGACAGTTGTCAAACATTGGATCGGTTGTCCAGAGAGTTTGGAGACTCCCATCTTTGGAGATATCAAAACTTGGCTGGATGAGGGCCATTAAGCAGGAGGTTGGGCAAGGCAACTTCCCAAGATCCCTTCATGATTCTAAAAATTATGTGTATTTCTACAGTTCTTGCTTGAACTTGAAGAAATGGCCATATGTCTTTATGGAAATGATAACATATGTACTTTAAACTTACACATTTCTGATTACATTTAAAGATCACATCATAAGCACATTAACAATTTATAACTTATTAATTAAGTGAAGGGTATTACTAAAACCAGTAAGACAATCTTTCCTTTTATGCGTCTCTTGTTTGAGTGAGAACAGAACTGATTCTGTTCAGCTCAGCTCTTCTAACTCACTGCACTCTCTGAAGTTAGCAGCCCACACATGTTTTCCCACATAGTGTCTGCTTCCAGCAGTGAAAACACCCCTTGTTTAGAGTCAGTACCAAGGATGGGGTTGCAGACCAAGGCCACTGTGCACCACATTGGGGGTACAAAAAGTAAAAGGCAACACCTGCAGAGAGGAGCAGCCAGGACAGGTGACCTCAAACTGACCAACGAGGGATTCCAGCTCAGATACAGGATAATCAATAAAAAGCTGAGGGATCTGGAGGGTTTCTCAGGGCTCCTTCTCTTTGCCCTCTTTGCCAGCTTGGGTCAGCTTGGCTCAGGTCCTCTTTTGGTTCCTTCCCTGGAGCATCTGAGGAGGACTCTGTCCATTCTGCCTTCATTCCTAATCTGTGTATTCCTGAATCTGGTAGCAGAATCCAGCTCCTGAACACAGCTCCTGTCTGCTGTGGGGTCCAGTATGGGATTCCCCTGATGCCTGCTCCACAGCATCAGTGGTGACGGTAATGGAATTACCATCAGGGGGGTTNCTCTAGGGACTTTGTTGTGTTACTCTAATAAAAGTTTGTCTGTGCACGTGACATCTGACCTCGTTTTCATCTTAATTTCACCATTTGGGATCACCTTGAAACCTGCTGGACAACAGAGGGGTGCAGCTGCTGTGCGGCTTAGACCAGGGGAGGGAAGGCAGAACCCAGCTGCACCCAGCCTCCCACTGTGGTGAGGAGCATTAGAAAGCAAGGGGGCTCTGCCCCATCTCTCGTAAGACCACACACCAGCCCCAGTGCCTATCTGTGCACCTGATAGCGATGATCTTTGGTTTGTCCTGGCAAGATCATAAAAATGGCCACATAACCGAATACCGGATTGTGACATATATATTCCATTATTATTATTTTCATTTTTATTAAAGCTGTTCTAGTTTCCTTTTCTAATCCCTAAGTCTCTTTCCCTTATTCCCTTTCTCCTCCCTCTTGGGGAAGGAGGGCGGTTAACAGAGAGTGTCTGTTATAGGTCTAAGGGGCTGCCCTGACCCTAAACTGTGACAATAATGTTTTAGAGCAAGGAGGAAGAAAACATCACAATCAGACTTCAGGGAACAGGAAGGAAGGCAAAACCTGCCTTATTTTACTCCCTTCTCCCTCACTACTTCTCGTAGCAGTGAAATATTAAGAACCTCTAAGAGGTGTGCACTTAACTGGATTATTATTAATTGTATTAACTGTAGTTTTATTTATCTTTATTATGGTTTTTTTTCTGGTATTAGTATATATAATATTGATATATAATATTATTTATTGTTTCTCTTTCTGTTTTAATTAAATCTGAACTGTTAAAAATAATTGTGAGGTTAGGCTGTTAAGATTTTGATTAAGAAAAGAGCAAATTCTATCTTAAAATTTAGTTTTCTGTTTTGCCTGCAACAAGAATACTTTGCTTTAGCTTTGCTGAGTATCATGGCACTAAGATGATCATGGCTAATAGTTGAATTACGTCTAGAATGCTGTTTATTTACTATTTAAATATTAATCTAGATGTTAATCAAATTAATCTAATGTTAATCAAAATAATGGGAGTCAGTAAGCAGTCTTTCTATTCTACTTAAGTAAAAACACCCTGCCTGTTTTGGTATACATATTATAACATTTCAGTTCTATGGGGGCATTGCCACCTCCTACATCTTTTTCATCATTTTTCTTACATTTCACAATACTCTATCAGACAACTTTATGATAAGAAATTTAGCCTTCTTATATTTTTTCTTCTTTCAGGCAAACACATGAATAAAACAGGATTATTAATTGATCTAATTATTAATACATTTGCAGCCTTCCATACCTATAGAAATTATCTAAAGACAGAAATATACTCCATGTATATGAGTATTAAGCTTTGAATTGAAAACAGCAAATACATTTTGACCCTCAGAGAATATTTGATGAGTTGTTCACTAAACATAAACTTTATGGAGGGACCTTATAGCAACCTTCCAGTACCTGAAAGTGCCCAATAAGAAAGCAGGGGAGGGTCTGTTCACCAGGGTCTGTAGTGACAGGACAAGGGGTATTTGCTTTAAAAAAAAGGAAAAAAAAAGCTCCTTAAACTGAGGGTGATAGATCACTGGAATGGGCTGCCCAGAGAGGTGGTGGAGGCCCCATCCTTGGAGACATTCAAGGCCAGGATTGATGAGGCTCTGAGCAGCCTGACCTAGTTGGAGATGTCCCTGTTTATTGCAGGGGGGTTGGACTAGATGATCTTAAGAGGTCCCTTCCAACCCAATACATTCTATAAGTCAATAGACAGAGAAAATAAACAGAACACCTAGAAAGATATTCTCCATGTATAACATGACTACAAAAAAAATAATTAGCTTTTTTTCTGTATTGCCTTTGATTATTGTGTTCAATGACTGCATGATGTCGTGGTTCTACATATGGCATTTTTGTCATCTGCACTACACCAAATCAGTCAGTTAGGTGTCTCTCTCAAACACTTAGCTCAACTCCTCTCTCCAGTGTGTTCCTTTTTGACTGAATTTGGCTATGTACTAATTAGCACTGGAAGAAAAATATATACACAACCAATAGGGAGTACTACAATTTTTGTCTGTTATATTTAACAGCACAACTTAAGCATATCATGGGTTTTGAAAGATTTCATCTTGCCTTTGATATGCAGAAGCTTGTACTTTCTGTCATCAAGTTGCAAAGATCTATCATGGCACACATTTCTGGCAGATTCTTTTACAGCATCTCCAGAGGGGACAGGATAAAGGATGTGTTAGTAGTGTGCATTGAGCTCATTAAAATAGATCTTCCATTAAGTCCTGTTCTCAACCCAGTTTACAGAACAGATGAATTTGGGCAGAGGGAAGACTCTTGCCTCCAGGAATGTCAGAAGACTGCCTGTTTTTTCTTGAATGCTGCTTGTGTGCATGTGTGATTGGAAAAGAGATAGAGGGATTTGGGGAGACTCTGGTTACAGCAGATAGAGCATACAATTGCACTTCAGAGATTCTGAGGTTAGAAAAACTTGTGTTATTCTCATTAAGGTTTTTTTTGCTAAACTTTAACTTAACATCTTGCAAATCTTTACTCTGAAAATACTAAATTAGTGTCATCACTGTGTTTGTATAAAATATTTGGTGATACTAAGAAACTAATAGAGAATGGACACTTCTTACAATGTCAAATCAACATGGCAAGTGACTTTCATGTTGTTACTTACAAACTTCTAACCTTCAGTGACTGCTAAAGCAGCATTTGCCAAACTTTGCACTACGCATATTGAATGTTTTTTCTGTCCCAGAGCTCATAAGCAAGTTTCAGGATCATCTGGTGCAGGCAGGCAACTCACAGGGGTGTTTTAGACTTCAAATATATGGTTTGCTTGGGCCTTACACTTAAACCTGTGAGTTCAGATAAATAATTTTCTTCAGTGTCTTTTCTCCTCACATATAGAGAACGACACTTAAAAATTTAATCTCACCTACAGAACATGAGCCTATGTCCATAAAACACAATCCTATTTCCATAAAACACATGATGTGCTAAGGCTCAAATACAGCAAAGCACTTGGTGCACTTTATGGCTCCTGGTTTGAGCTAGAACAGAACTAATTCTGTTCAGTGATTTTACTTTTCAACTCAGTTCTTCTAACTAACGGCACTTTTTGAAGTTAATGGCATATTTTGGCAGACAGTGTTCACTTTTCATAGCAGTAGCAATTGAGGTTTAGATTCAGTACCAAGGATTGGTGAGAAGACCAATGTCACTGCTAAATCTTGTGTAGCACATTGGGGTGCAGAAAGTAAAGGCAGCACCTGCAGAGAGGAGTGGACAGGACAGGTGACCCCAGAGTGACCAACGAGGGATTCCAGCCCAGATATGCCATGCTCAGTATAAAACTGAGGCAACATAAAGGTCAAGCTCTCTTCTTCGTCAGTATCCAAGGAGGGAGGACTCTGTTTTGCCTTTGATCCCAATCCACGTGTTCCTGAATGCAGTTGCCATCTGCCCCTCAGTCCATTCTGGGACTTTCCCAGTGCCTGTCCTACACCACAGCACCAGTGGTGATGGTGAGGTAATTGCTATTGGAGGAGGGGGGTAGGTTGGGCTTTCATACCTAATTTTGTATATAATTCATTTTTATTATTAATATTTTCATTTTCATTCAAGCTGTTCTAGTTTCCTTTACAATGGCTGAGTCTCTCTCCCTTATTCCTTCTCTTCCCCTTTGGGGAGGTGGGGGGCGGTTATCAGAGAGTGTCTGTTATAGGTCTAGAGGATGGCCCTGAACCTAACCCTGACAGCTCACTTCAGTCCCACAGGGTTCAAAAGGCTCAAGTACATGCTTTCCTGTATTTAACCTGACAAGTGCAAAGCTCCTAGCTACAAGCATTTAATGAAGACACCAGCAGAAATTCAACCCAGCACAGAAAAGTTTTTAGACAGTAGTATTTTCAGATGTGTAACCTAGAAATTTTAAACCAGCCTTGTTAGGAGGTTTCATTTTACAGGCACATTGAAAGCTACTAATTCCTGGGCTGAGTCTACACGATGATGCTATCTGAGAAAAGCAGATAAGTCACACATCAGGAAGAGTTCAACTGCAGCTCTGTGCAGACCATTTCCAAAATGATACATCATTCTGTACAGAATAATTCTTAACATAGCTGAGTGAACAGAGTGAACCCAATAGGCTTCACCACACAAAATTACATACAGGCAAATCAGACAACTGCAAAACACATATTGCCCTAGGTACAAAACCAGTAATCATAACAACAACTCATTTGCCTTAGCCTTATTATGCTTTGGATGAGACCATATGAACTTGTAACAATGACTGGAAGCAGACAAGAAAACTTTATTGTTAAAAACAAAGTACCTCCTGGTAAAATATAGTAAGCATTGTTTACTGTCTGGTTTAACTTGCATTTGAATGCTTGGTGGCATTTTTCTACTATAATGTAAATAAAGATAATTTAGCCTGGCACTGGCAAGTATCACTGTTGACAATTTCTCTTTGGAGGGGTGGGGGAAGAAACACCAAAACACACCCCCCCAAAAAAACCCCAAAACTACCCTCCAGTAAATGACAGTATATACGTACTTTGCATTTAGAATTACTTTATGAAAAAAATTAGTGATTTAAATAAAGCTTCCTTAATTGCTTATGAATCCTTTTTCCTATACAAATTAATCAGATTCATTCTGCTGATTCACTGAAAATGATATTAAGCTGAAATATATATTGACGTTTATTTCAAGCTACACCATGAAAACAATTTCTGAAATATTGATAGTTTTGTCTATCACTTAAAGATCAGTGCAAACTCCCACACCCTTGTCATTGCACACCTACAGCATTTGACTTTATTTATTGTCTCTTTTACCGTCATATTAAAGGTGATAAATTTGCCCCACCAAGCAAGACACAAAAACATTCAAATGCTTGATCTAAGGTAATGACAGGGGTCAGTTGCAATGCTATAATAAATAAGACACACCTTTTCCTGCATAGCTAAAAAATGTTGGGTTTTTTTTATTATTTTTACTTTCTCCCTATCCAAAGAAAGTGTCTCAACTAAAGGTTGCAAAAAGAGCAATAGAAATGTTTTAGAAAAAAATAATGAAAACCAAGTTGTGCAACACTGAGAATTTTAGGCTATTATATTTAATGGAATTGAAGGAACACAGAAATCTCTGCTTTACACAATCAAGATCTACTGGAGAAAATGCCACACATGTTCACACCTCCTATATGTCCCTTGAGTGGATGAGCTACTCTCTTACTAGCAGAAGATTTTGAGGTGTCCATAAGCAAAAAATCTGAAGGAATACCAAGGAAAATTACAACTCTCTCTTTTCCCCAGCTGTCCTCAAAGCGCTATATAAGGAGTAGACCCCTATTCCTCAAGGTGGCAAGAACTACAGGAGATGGCCCAGGGACTCCCTGCAAAGAGGTCAAGGACCTTGCAGACCCCAAGCAGCATCCAAGAGGAGGGAGGTAGATGCACCAACATGACAGAGACACAAATCAGAATTTGAAACTAGCAATACAAGAGCATCTAAGAATTATCTGTACCATCAATCTCATAAACCACATAAAGCACTAACATCTTAGATGAGGAGCCACTGCTAGTTAAAGATCTTGGTTTCCCACCCAACCCCTGCCAAGCAGATCCCATCTTGTACACTGAAGACACTGAAGAACAATTTTGGGTTGTGTTTTTTTTTTTTTTCCATTCAAGAGACATTGTGGAATCTCCATCTCTGCAAATATTAGTCACATAACCAACCTCTGCTTAATGCTTGCTTTAGACTAGAGAGCAATTAAAAGTTAAACACCGATCCAAATATGTAAAAAAAATAAAAATAAAAATCCACATTAGCCCATAATTTACAGAGTGTTTGCATTAGACCTTGTTAGGAAATTGCTTTGCAGTCCAAGTCTCTATTCTACTACTACTTTTAATGCTTTATCTAAGCAGATTTTGTACACAAGTTCCATGAAATAGTAGTTTCATGGAAACTACTTCCTTCACAAGGGAGGCTTTCTGTAATGAAATAGTCTAGGCTTGAGAGAGAGGATCATTTCCTGTTATTTTTGCACTATATGGGTAATTCTGTCATTATCTTAATGGCTGTTAATGTAGAAAAAAAAATACCATAGTCTTTATGGTACTCCCTTCTATAGGAAGAATTCTTCTATTTACTGTAGGCAGAGAAGTATGATTCACTTGAAAAGAAGAATATAACATGCTTAAAATAAAAAAGAACACTACTCAAAATGCTCAAGTATCTTTTGAATTACCCTTGAGAACAATTTATATTTCATTTACAGCATTCTCCTGGTAAATTAGAAGCAAATTCTGTACACTTTCAGTAAATAAAACTGAATGTTTTTCAGCAAAACCACATCTACAGTTGTTTTGTGAAAGGAAGATTTCTTTTACCTTTGAATTGCTGGTGATATTGCATTTGTTTGTGTAGCACTGAGCTGCCATCTCACAAATATCCAAATAAGGTCTGTGTAATGACCGTGTCCCGTGGCTCGCTTTATTGATAGTCTGATCATTCTGTCTAGATGCATGAATCATTTTCATACTGTTTAAAAACCTAGCTTGTACCAACATCTTAAAAACCTACACCTAATAAGAATTATAGACATCAGAACAAACTATTCAATGTTATCTCTTTTGAAAACTCCTTTGCATACTCCTTAACCCTAATTAGTTAATTTTCCTCTACTTGATGGAATGCAGTCTCAACAATTTAGCATCAGTGAACACACCATTTATATTTTTTTAAGTCAATAATTGTCCCTATAACTGGTCAAAGCTATAAACATGCTTTAGTAAAAGACTGAAAATTAAAATATAAACAAACTTTAGAAACAGGTCAATAACCATTGATCACCTAATTTTACCCAACTGATGCCATTCCACTGAAATGGTGAAATTATGAAGATACCTGTTACTGCAGGAAAGCTCATCCCGTATCACAAGATGCATCCAGCTACACTCTGCAAAGGTTGGAGTGGAACTCAGAACTCTTTTAGAATGTAACTCTTGAGCAGCTCCTATCAAAGTCAAAAAGCTGGGGATATACAGCACATTTAAGACTGAAATAAGAGCCAGGTATTAGCTACAGGCCTCTTAAAACCAGTCTCAGATGGAAATGTCAAATAGCCATACATGCTTTTGAAGCATCTAAGAGCAATGTACAAATGTATATATTTCAAACCATGCACAAGGTCCTGCACAGGTGTCAAGGCAATCCCAAGCACAGATAGAGGATGGGTGTAGAATGGACTGAGAGCAGCACTGTGGAGAAGTACTTGGAGGTGCTGGTTGACAAGAAGCTCAGCATGGCCTGGCAATGAGTGCTTGAAGTCCAGACAGAAAGCCAATAGCATCATGGACTGCAACAAAAGAAGCATGTCCATCAGGTCAAAGGAGATGATTCTGCCCCTCCACTCTGTTCTGGTGAGACTCCACCTGAAGTATTGTGTTCAGCTCTGAAGGTCTCAACACAAAACAGACACGAGCTTGTTGAAGCAGGTCCAGAGGAGGGCCACAAAGATGATCGGGGGCTGGAGCACCTCCCCTGGGAAGACGGGCTGAGAGAATTGGGATTATTGAGCCTGGAGTAGAGAAGGCTCCAGGGGGACCCTACAGCAGCCTTCCAGTGCCTAAAGGCACAAAGCTAGAGAGGGAAATTTTAGAAGGGCAGTGATGGAATGAGGGATAATGGCTTTAAACTGAGAGCAGCAGATTTAGATTAGATGTAAGGAAGAAGTTCTTCACTGTGAGGGTGAGTAAGGCACTAGAACAGGTTTCCAAGAGAGGTTGTAGACACATCCCTAGAAATGTTCAAGGACAGGTTAGATGGGGCTTTGAGCAGCCTGGGTTAGTGGAAGGTGTAGGGGAATGCAGGGGCCCATGGCAGGGTGGTTGAAGCTATATGATCTTTACAGCTCCTTCCAACCCAAATCATTCTATGATTGTATGAATCATGTCAATATTTAATGCTTCTGATTCTATTTAATTTATAATTATATAATTAATATAATTTATAACTTCAAAATTAATCTCAGATTTTTCTTCATTTAAAGTTAAAAATTAGCCATAGTTAAGCAAAGGCCTTACATGAAATAATGAAAAAATTCACCTTTGCCATTCCAAGATAAAAAAAAACCAAAATGTTTATATTAATAATAAAACATACAGCTAAATCTTTTCAAACTTACCATGCAAC
Source organism: Chloroceryle aenea (assembly GCA_013399075.1). NCBI lineage: Eukaryota > Metazoa > Chordata > Aves > Coraciiformes > Cerylidae > Chloroceryle > Chloroceryle aenea. The sequence continues at coordinate 230,668 of VWZY01000380.1, read as the reverse complement.
CAAAATCAATGTTTATTCCCACTGCCTGAAAAAACAGGTTGTTTGTTTGCATTCCACATATACATGGGTTTGAAAATCCCCCACCAGCTATGAAAACTAAAGGACTGACTCAATTTCTGCTAGACACAAACAAAAAGCCTCTGCATCAGGGTAGAGCACTGAGCATGCTTATATGTGTGAGTGGTTGCTCTGAGGGAAACACACCCCTTTCAAGACAATACTGGGAGAACTTAATTTCCAGGAGCTGCCATAAGCGCAGGAGTGAAAGAGGATTTTGGGTGTAGTCACCAACTACAATCATGTGTATTTGTTTCCTGAGAACCAGGAAATAGCAGTCTGGTTTGTCTTGATAGTTAGTAATGTCTACTGAAAATACATTGCATGTTTCTATTTTTGAAGTCCTTGAAATTTTGTTAAGGAAATGCTAAGCTAGGTTGATAAGAGGCTTTTTTAACCAAAACCACACAGGTCTGGATTTACTCCCTTCAGACACTGTGGTAACCAAGCACATGTGGCTTTAAATGAAGGTTTTATTGGCAAGGTAGTAATGGAAGCCCTAGACTAAGGAAAACCTGGAATTCAGATGTCACCTTCTTTCTCTTCCTTATTAAAAATTAGCATATGAACACTTTTACATAGCATGTGTATAAATACAGTGAAATTATTTGCCATATCTTTAGATTGTGTGGCACTAAATGTTTCAGTTATTTCTGGTAATAATGTGATGTACATAGAAGCCAAAGAATTAAATGTCTATCCTTACTTTTCTTTCCATTATTCCCATAATATCTGAGAAGTCTTGGCACTCAGGTGAAGTCCCTCACCACTGGAAAAAGGGCAACATTGTGCCCATCTTTACAAGGGGTGAAAAAGAAGACACTGGGAACTACCCCCCTGTCAGCCTCACCTCTGTGCCTGGGAAGATCATGGATCAGATCCTCCTGGAGGATATGCTAAGGCACACGGAGGACAGGGAGGTAATGCTGGGTAGTCAGCATGGATTTACTAGGGGCAAGTCCTGCCTGACCAACCCAGTGGCCTTCTACAGTGAAGTGACTGCATCAGTCGACAAGGGTAGATCTATGGATGTCATCTACCTGGACTTCTGCAAGGCTTTTGACTTGGTCCCCCACAACATCCTTAGCTCCAAGTTGGTGAACTACGGGTTCAATTGGTGGACTGTTCAGTGGTTAAAGAACTGGCCAGATGGTCGCATCCAGTCATTCAAGGTCAGGCTTGATGGGGCTCTGAGCAACCTGCCCTAGGTAGAGATGTCCCTGCTTGTGTAGGGAGGTTGGACAGATGACCTCTAGAGGTCCCTTCCAGCCTCAAACATTCTATGATTGCCTAGTTAAACTACAATGACGGTCTTCATAAGACACAGACCATTGGTTTGTTCCACTGAAGATGC
>VWZY01000380.1:186571-228809 GCA_013399075.1 Chloroceryle aenea | reverse complement strand
AGATTAGATGTAAGGAAGAAGTTCTTCACTGTGAGGGTGAGTAAGGCACTAGAACAGGTTTCCAAGAGAGGTTGTAGACACATCCCTAGAAATGTTCAAGGACAGGTTAGATGGGGCTTTGAGCAGCCTGGGTTAGTGGAAGGTGTAGGGGAATGCAGGGGCCCATGGCAGGGTGGTTGAAGCTATATGATCTTTACAGCTCCTTCCAACCCAAATCATTCTATGATTGTATGAATCATGTCAATATTTAATGCTTCTGATTCTATTTAATTTATAATTATATAATTAATATAATTTATAACTTCAAAATTAATCTCAGATTTTTCTTCATTTAAAGTTAAAAATTAGCCATAGTTAAGCAAAGGCCTTACATGAAATAATGAAAAAATTCACCTTTGCCATTCCAAGATAAAAAAAAACCAAAATGTTTATATTAATAATAAAACATACAGCTAAATCTTTTCAAACTTACCATGCAACCAAAATCAATGTTTATTCCCACTGCCTGAAAAAACAGGTTGTTTGTTTGCATTCCACATATACATGGGTTTGAAAATCCCCCACCAGCTATGAAAACTAAAGGACTGACTCAATTTCTGCTAGACACAAACAAAAAGCCTCTGCATCANTGAAGTGACTGCATCAGTCGACAAGGGTAGATCTATGGATGTCATCTACCTGGACTTCTGCAAGGCTTTTGACTTGGTCCCCCACAACATCCTTAGCTCCAAGTTGGTGAACTACGGGTTCAATTGGTGGACTGTTCAGTGGTTAAAGAACTGGCCAGATGGTCGCATCCAGTCATTCAAGGTCAGGCTTGATGGGGCTCTGAGCAACCTGTCCGAGGTAGAGATGTCCCTGCTTGTGTAGGGAGGTTGGACAGATGACCTCTAGAGGTCCCTTCCAGCCTCAAACATTCTATGATTGCCTAGTTAAACTACAATGACGGTCTTCATAAGACACAGACCATTGGTTTGTTCCACTGAAGATGCACAAATATTTTTTGAAGGAAAAGAGAATGTAAAATAAGATAAATTAAATATAAAAAAAAAAAAACCAAACCAAACTTGCCAGTATTAAATTATGTTATTCTGTTGCTTTAGGTTTAGAATGAGAATTTTCATCTAGAATCAAATCTATTAGATGAGATATAACCCCTCCCCAAAAATACTTGTAGCCAAAATACCCATTAGCCAAGACCACCTAAAATGGGACGGTGTGAAAAGGGCAACATATTTTAGTCTGTTCAAAAATCTGTTCTCCTTATGAAGCTGTTTTAAATTTCTGACACTGATATTATTCTGTTATTCACCTCAACTTCACTAAGAGAGGTAGAACTACACAGTTCAAGTCCTGTGACTTATATGCCCTTGTAAAAATATTTCAATAAGTAAGGCATCTTGGCTAATGAATGTTGTGGAAGCAACATCGTGTTCAAACCCCCTTTTAGAAAATTTATTCCATAGATAGAAATAGGACAGATACTTCTTCCTTTACTTAATCGAGTTTCCAAAAATAAGCACCTCTTAAAATATTCTTGTAATTAGACTGTACAGGAATCAGCCAGTTTCAGTCTTCAAGATACGGATAACTTCTGTCTTCACTTAGGTGCTTGCAGAGACAACTATGATGCCTCACGCAGAGAAAAACACATATGTCATTTCTTCTATCTCACAAGGATGCTGTGAAAATAATACAGCGCAGTAGGAATTATTTATTAGATTCAAGTGTTTGCTAAAAAGTGTTGAAGAGAAAGGGAAAAGAGAGAGAGGGAAGGAGGAAGAGAGAAAGAGAGAGGGGAGGGAGGGGGGAGAGGGAGGAGGACTTGCTCTTACAAGTCTTAAGCCCCTGTAGTATTTTGACATTTAAACTGGAGATAGTCCAATTTTTAAATACAGACTATTGCAATAAATCTCAACATTTTCTTTTAACTAGAATTACATATTAGGGTTAAAGCTAAACTGCTCATAAACAGTGCATGAAAGTTTAATTAAAGAACACTAAATTATTCATATTTAATAAAAGTGCCAGGAATTTGCAGAAAAGTTCATCAACATTTATCATATTATTACACTAATGAACTTGTTCTTTCTAGGTAATGAATAGAAGTTCATAAGAATTAATAGAAATTTCTTAAAGGTTGATGTAACTTCAGATGTATAAGAAAATACGCACCTAAATATGTTTGCAGGTCTTAAAAAGTCTTCTGAACTTTAAAACCTATTCATGAAAGCATCATAATGAAAAAGATGTGCACTTTTTGATGGTCAGATGTGGAACAATAAGAGTATTTTCAGAAGATGACATGGGAAAGTATAATATGTAAAATGGTACTAACTGCAGGAGGTACAGATGAACTAGAAGGAACCATTAAGGAAGATAATAAATAATGGAAAACTAAGTCATCCCATAACTGATGAAAAAAGACACAACCGTAGTTACGAATAGAATAGGAAACATAACAGCTTTTTGCTTAATTTATATGTAATACTGAAGCCTAAGTGAAAAGAGTGAAAATACTTCATCTTTCAAACTATTTCTACAGGATATAGTGACTGGCTTCCTAAAGGTGAGGGAAGTAATTGAAAATAAAATGTAGTAGTTCAAATTAAGAAGAGCGTGTCCAGCAGATCGAGAGAGGTTCTGCTCCCCCTCTGCTCTGCACTGGTGAGACCTCACCTGGAGTACTGCGTCCAGTTCTGCGCTCCCCAGTTCAAGAGAGACAGGGATCTGCTTGAGAGAGGCTACAAGGATGATGAAAGGACTGGAGCAGATGCCTTAGGAGGAAAGGCTGAGACCCCTGGGGTTCTTTAGTCTGGAGAACAGAAGACTGCTGGCTCTGAGCAACCTGATCTATGATCAGGTTGAAGATGTCCCTGCTCACTGCAGGGAAGTTCTACTAGATGACCTTTAAAGGTCCCTTCCAACCCTAAACATTCTATGATTCTGTGGTTATAGACAAAGAACAAGAGGAAATGGCCTGAAGTTGAAACAGAGGATATGGGATCTTGGTTGGAAGAAAACAGACACTTATCAGGAACTGTCCTTGAACCATGGAAAGAGCACGAAGGAAGAAGAATGGTGGAGAAAAAGCAATGAAGCAAGAAGATAAAGCAGAGCAAAGTTAAGAAAAACAGGATGTGGTGGGTACTGGGCGAGTTAGATGACAGACAATCATGTAGTAGATCTCGGTGTGTGAACAGTGTGTGGGCTCTCGCATGGATCCCATCATCACTGCTGTTGGTGTGCGTGATGAGTGAGGTGTGCTCTATATAACCAACAGATGTACTGGTAATAAAGGTCTTCACTTTATAACTCCCATGGAGTTGCCAAAGTCCATCCTTTCCCTTCCCCTGCAAGGGGAGGTTCAGGCTGGATATTAGGAAGAATTTCTTTACTGAAAGGGTTGTCAGGCATTGACAGCCTGCCCAGGGAGGTGGTGAAGTTACCATCCCTGGAAGTGTTTAAGAGCCAGGTAGCTGTTGTACTGAGGGACATGTTTTAGTGGTTTTGCTAGGGCTAGGAATAAGGTTGGACTTGATGATCTTGAAGGTCTCTTCTAGCCCAAACTATTCTATGATTCTATGAAAGGCTGCCTGCCACTGGTGTAGACAAGGTACCTGGCGTAAGGAAAAATTTTGTCAGGCCCTGCATGATCATCCTCATTTGAAAATACTTTTTGTTCCTCCTAAAACTGAAAGCATAAATGGTCATAGCAGAAACTCCATTTTATTTTCAAAACAACTACTACCCAGACATTGCTTTAGATTAAAAGAGAAAAAGTTGTTAATCATTTGTATCCAGAAAAAGCCTCTTTATCAGAGGAACAGGGACACATCTGGTAGTCCAACACAGGCTTGTGTCCCCAGGTCTAACCAGTAGTGAGATTAAGACTAAACACACAGAGAGCACACGTATACATGGTATATGCACATCTATACACACCGTCTGCAACACAGAATGCCAACATACCTTTGTACCTGAGAAGCATCACGTTAACAAGTCTTAGAAATTTCCTCAGCTTTACACATGCAAGCCAATCCTTACTGTCCACTCAGACATGATCAAGTAACCTTCATTGTTTTCTTCAACATCTCCATGCATTAGTTTACTATAAATTTTATTTGCAATAATATGGAAATAAAATTAAGCATTATTCTTCCTGACCTTTCTGACAGGCCAGATTAATATTTTATTTAAGCTATCCACCTACAGCCCTGACAGCTCTCTTCCAACATGTCTGGAGAAGCATAAGTTTCAAACTGAAATATTTTTCCTAATAAAATTGATAAAATATGCTAGAGTATGCTGCATTTTATCACCTCAGCTATAAATATTTATTATTCATGTTCTAGTCTCTGCAAGTAGGGATTCTCAACTCTGTTTCTGCAACTGTTTATGGCTCAATACAAATAAGATACTACAGCAGATATTAACCTGAATCTGAGCCCCTGCAAAACCTGATTTGATATTACTTATTTTGGATGGAGAGGTACAATGACATGAGCATGAGAGTGTCTTAAGCCTATGCCCTATTAACACTATCAGTAGACTTAAATCCCTTTTTTTCCAGTACAGAAACACCACGACTGATCATTCTTGCCTTTCCCATCATCACAGCTTTTAGTTTCTTTCTGCTTACTCTTGCTAGCAATGAAAATATGGAAAGTGATGAAAAATAATTACACTGCATGGTTTCATGAAAATGAAAAATTCATTCCAATAAAAATCACTAGTCATGATTTTCTCTAAAAGTCATCAGCTCTGAATTTCTATCACTGATTTTGCACAGTCTGCTTTTGTTTCAAAGCCAAAACAACTGTCAGTACAGGGAATGACCTGCGCATAAATAAAACACTGTTACCAAGAATGTGGAAAGAACTCATCAAATGCATGGCTGTTTAAGACAGGCATTGTATACGAGTCCCTGGGATGCTACAGCATCTCAGTATCTGCAATCACCTACTCTGATATAAATATTTCTTAAGCTAGCATTTTTTTGAATGTTTTTTTGATCCTTAAGCTTTGCTAGGACCAAATATGATTCTTAAGACAGAATGAAGTAGGGGAGGCTGAGATGATATATAAGCTTGAGTTTATAGGAAAGGAAGGACAGAAAAAAATATTAATATTAGGCCACAACTGTACTTGAAGTTAGATGACAGACGAACCTATAGCCATGAGGAAGGGGAAGGATCTTATTCTCACCTCTGTCCAATTTAAGCATTAAGAGTAAGCACAGTACCAGCCGAAAGTCCTATCCTAAAATGCTTCCATTTCTTGATGGTATCTGATAAGAATTTGAAATTTCAGATATTCAGAAAGCATAATATTCACATCTGAATAATTCCTCCCAAAAATTTTAATAGGAAATAGGCACAGCAATTTTCCCACCAAACTGTAACTCACAGAAACCTGGGGTATTAACAAAATGTTCTTTTAAGTTTTCTTGGGCAATTTTTCCCTTGAAATATGATTTATAATTATTTTTGTCAAAATTTGTATTATTTTAATGGACAGATTATACTCGTTATGTAGTAAAAGTCTCTTAAGAACAAAACCAACCCTAACAGTTGCATTTTATATGACAAATCAAGCCTGTAAATAAAAAGGAGCTTGTTATCAAATAAACACTACAAGAAGCAGGCAAAAATTTAAAAGATAGAGCTTAGTATTCATACAGAGTTTTCATAGTTTTCATATTAATTTACAGTTAATAGAAAGCAAAATAAAGAACTTAGCTACCAAAACTCAAAACAATCTCTAAGAACTAGCAATGAAAGAATACATATATATATATAAAAAAAGAAATTATTTAATCAGAAGTTACTCCTGATCTGGGAGAACTTATTCCATCAGAAGGAGTAACTTTGAAGTTTTGCTTTACATTTTCTTTTGAATTCTTAGACTGTATACTTTAAATTTCCCTTAGCAATAAAGCTTTTAGTCTTTACCTCTTTTTTTTATTGTCTGTTTACAGAAAACAAAGGAGGAAAACATACAGCCAACTTTTTAAGTTGCAGGTCCACATATATTTACTGGCACTCAACAAAATAGCAATAACCTGCCTTTTACTCACAAATTGTAGAGCTGTAGTAAAGTCGAGGAAAAACTCTTCAAATCCTGTCAAACCTGTGGAAAGACATCAGGGATGGAAAAAAAAAACAAAAAAACTGGGAGAAGAAACCTTCTGATTGGGTGAAAGTGAGTGAAAGCAATAGGGAGAAGCAGCAGCAGGTGCCACTAACACTGATTAGCTGGTTTTGAGAGCATCAGGGACTACTCCAGTACCTTGTTAACTCTCTGAATATGGCATCAATTCCCCCCTCGAAGAGATCCTGGTGCCTCTGCAGTCCATCAGCTGCTGCTGGAGCGTCTCCTGCCATCCTATGTATCCTACATGCACGTGTCTCAGGTGCCAGCACCCAGGCTCAGGCTGGAAGTCCATGTATTTAGAAAGTGGCAGAGAAGCTTGTGATGGTACTTACTGATGTTTTTCCCCATGGGCCACCAAAAAGAAGTACTTCAAACCACTTCAAATATTTAAATGCAGGAAGGGAATCAGATGTTCCATGGCAGCTGTAGAAAACTGCCATACATTGACTTGCCATGTATTGACTTGCCTTTCCCAGACTTGTTTAGCAAACAAAACAACAAAATCAATTCAGTATGTATGTGGTAAAACAACTTTGATTATGTACTAGTGTTGCTGCAATAACTAATGAACATAAAACACAAGTGGTTCCGAAAGCATTATATGTGTGTGTATGGATCTGTGTATCTCCTAATGGCATCTAGTCTGTCTTTGTAGAGTCAACTATTCAATGACAGGAATAGATGTGTGAACAGGCTGTGCTAATAAAATGCATGTTACATTATCAGGAAATTACAGTTTGACCCCTGGAGGAAATAAAATATGAGCTTAACAGGAGACCCCAGCTGTACATGTACAGGATGATCCTGGAGGCCCTGGGGATACAAACACAAGTCTGTAAGTATCAGTTAGCTGGAGGGATGCAACCTTGGTAGCTGGGAAAAACTGGCTTTCATGGTAATATAGATAGAACAAAGAGCAGTTATACACTGTAAATGAAACATGCCATAGATTGTAAGACTCAGAGATAGCATAGAATTTGCAGAGCAATGAAGAAAAGCAAGTAAACAGACTGTTCATATAAAAAAAAAAATAACTGGACTCAAGACTCAGGAGGAAGAATCTTCCACATCATACTCTTCCATTCAAGAAGTGACCACCTTTGCTGTTAAATAATCAGATTAACAATCAATTTTTGGCTCCATAGGTAAGAGCATTTCTTCAGCCCAAATCAACTGCCTGTGAGTTTTGGTTTTGTGCCTCACTTTGGAGACTTGGTTACAACATTTGTCTGTCACACCATGAGAAATCACACCGAGCTATGAACCAGATGAGCCTACCTTTGTAAAGCTGCATTTCACTGCCATTTTTCCAGTTTGTCTTCTTTAGGAAGTCCATCCTAATTTTTAGGGGTAGTAGGTTCAACTACAGGTAACCTGTGGAAAGATACAGCTGCTTCTACGCTCATGACAAGTAGCAATTTTTACCATTATAGAACTATGTATTTATTATTATATATCTATTATTATATATACATACCATTATAGAATTACAGAGAGAGAATTAATTTTCATTCACATTTTTTATTTGCTGTTTTTTGCAAGTGACCTCACCTTCTCCTCCCACTGCATTTATGGCTTTCATTCTATTTTTAGATAAAGTTTCAATGCGTTTTTCTCTTTGCTGCTTTTGTTGTAGTACTGTTTTATTTTTTTTCTGTGTGTCTAACTCTGTTTGTCTACCACAACATTTCTAATTCTATTTTAAGAGAGTACTGCATTCAGAATGTTTTTGTTTGGGATGTGATTCTCGAATGGCATCTCTCAGCTGCAAATGTTGAACAGATGGAAACAACCTAATTAGACCAGGGAGAAAAAAAGGAAAAGGATGTTTGAGGTGAATAATAATCACATCCATCATGCTCATATTTTGCCTTATTTATGTAGCATAGACCTGAGTCTCATTGGCAGTGAAAATTATTATAGGATGAAATGTCCTTATAACATATTTCTCCTTCTGTGAGCTTTACATAGATTTTTTGTGTGTGTTTTTTTAATTACATAAGTAGATTTGTTTATCGCAGCATTCATGTTAAAACTCATTTCATACAAAGGGACAAATTACACTGTAAATTGTTTCTTTGGGAGAGCTACATAGTTAAGGTGATTTGCTGTCTTCTACTCTCCACAGACCTTCTACGGATGATAATCATGACAACTCAATGCAAAACACCTCCCATGGCATAGAGTTTTCATACAGTAAATATGTGCACATTTGTAAAGGCCTATCAGTGTCTTAGGCTTTTCTAAACCAGCTGCATTAGTGACTCATCTACACCGCCGGTAACAAAATGCTTTATAAATTAGGCCCTCAGAGCCCAACCCAAAGTACAGTAAGTTTTCTATTGAAAGACTGCAGCTAAAAGATTCCTGTTAACTTTAGAGAAATTAACTCAAGCAGACTACTTCCATGGATAATATCAAACAAATAAACACTACTGTTACATCCCTTTACATCTTCTGGGTTTTTTTCTTAACATCTTCACAAAATCACTTTTTTTTAATTTCTTGCTTCAGTGTAAACTGATCTCTCTTATGATTATAGAATAAACCTTGGTATCGTCTCTAAGAATATGTTAATGGTTGAGTTTCTAACTGCAAGAACAAAAATCCAGAATAGACTAAAAGCATTTCTGGTTTTCTTTTGAAAAGCACTATAGGATTTTTAAGTAGCTCTCACTGAATTCTTACCGTAGAAGACTTGAGATCAGACTTCTCCAGCTTTACAACTCCATAAAAAAATGGCTGGGAGCAGTTATAAACTTGCAATTACCTAATCCAATGTTCTGTCACTTCAAATTCAGGTAATAACTCTCCAGCTAAATTTGAGAGGAGATGATCTCAAAATTAAAATGTACTGACACACATTCACTGCTAATAACTCTTTCAAATAAGAATAACTGGTTAGTTAGAAGCCAACTATTCCCTTAATGGGTGTAAAAGCATCAGATACTTTGAAAGTAGTAAAATAAAGCAGGCAGCACATTGAAAACTGAGTGAGTACACAAACAAGAAGTAGAACAAAGGTTTAGCTCGTAGTTTGCAGCATCAGGTATGTCAGCAATTTTATACCTCCACCTTTCTGCTGATACTGTAATAATTTGGCAGCATGAGTTGTGGTGCTCATTTTGCTCACTAATACACACTGCAACATTGCATAATTGAAAGAAAGAAAGAAGCAATTTGGGACTGACCCTTTCTGAGAAATACAGTACATGGAACCTGTACTATATACATCTTTGTGCATCTGCATCTCCGTAATGTTGATTGAAACTCAGCCATATTCATATTCCATGCTCTGATGGAATGCTCTACATTGTCTAGTAGCAACAAAATTCCAAACCCATTTTGATTTGGGGAAGGGGGTTGATAATTGGGTTTCTTGCTAGACTTTTTGTGACCTCAAAACAATTTTGTAAATTTTGGCTCTGCTTTTAGCGCAAATGTGAGTAATTGGCTTAGTTATTCTGGTTGATACTGTTTCCTCTGCACTTTAACTTTTTGACTGAACCCACAAAGATATAATCAGGTAATTACTAATTCTCTTGCAGCGTTTTCTTATTTCCTATGATACATAACATTCAGAGGTCATTTTCACTTTTGTTAGGTGAATATGCCTCTTCTCAGAGTTCATAATTTCTTTCACCATTAGAGCTTCATTCTGTATCCATTACCATGAATAGTCAAGGGCACCATTGTACATTGTTTAGAATGTACAGAATAAATGCTATGGCTTGGAGGTGTTTACTCTGGTTTTGGTTTGTTTTTAAAATTAATGTATTTCTCAAATCCAAATTGTTAACCGTTTTGAGTCCAACCAAGTGTAAAAATGTACAGTAGCAACAAGAGAAGAAGTTTGGGTGATGCATCAATTCAATCATGCCTGCTTTATTTGTTTTACAGAAGCAGAGAACACATAAAAATTGGAGAACTGTCAAGATGTTTGCCAATTATTATAATGTTATAATGATTTATAAAATTACATTTGCACTAATTTCAATAAAGCAAAACAGAGAGACATAGTCGCTTATAAAATGTTTGTGTTGCATAGTATTTTGTGGGCCTCTTTCTGTTTGTCATTTTAACTCTCTAGAGAAGGAAATCAGACCTACAACAAAGTCAGTCTGACATTACTCTCCTATTCCTTAGACAAAGAACAAAAATAATTTTCAAGAGATGTTCATGCCAACTGCAATGCCTGTAGGTTTCGTTTTCAGCTTAATCATATGCTACAAAATACTGATAAGCTTCATGCTGGAAGAAATGCAGCTGCCAGTGGTTTTATTTGACACAGTAGGAGGGTGTGTTTTTCCCTTTTACAAAAGTGTACAAGTCACAGCTGCCTGATATTTGATTACTTTCTCTTTTTTTTTTTTTCACCAAATTGCTGCTTGCTTACTGTTTGTAAGCTCTGAGCCTTTACCTGTTGAAAGGCCTCCTGCAGAAAACTGCATCTTCAGTGCTTTCAAGTATTACACAGAAAATTCAATATAACTTTTTGCCTTTGAATCTTGACAGTGATAACTGAAAGAGGGGTGCTAAACTTCCCTGTCATAGAGCCAGCACACATCAACACTTAAATCAGTCAATATTTAGGCTTTTGAATACAAACTTAAATAAACCTCAAACTGAATCCCAAAACCCTGCTCAGCATTCATCTCCCAGTCTGGAGGGGCTTTCATTTACAATATAGTTCCTTCTTCAACTCAGAAATGTTCTGGGGGTGTAAATCTTGTTTCACTGTGCAATTGGAACATCTGTAGACTGAACAGACAGGAAAATTTGCCAAACCCTTTAGTGTATAGAGCATAGGCACAGTAACCAAGTGCTCCAAGGAGTCTCAATCCCTAACGAGGAAAAAAGCCCTAATTAGCAGCCTGTATGCCAAATCAGACAGGGCTACCCTCCAGCCTTCTGTTGGAGAGAGATATTAATGAAACCAAAAGAACAAAGAGCAAAAAGGAGAAAACCTAAAGACACCCAATTGAAACTGAGGATTCCTAGCTCTAATTCAGAAGATAATTTCATCTTTTTTGATGAGGAACAATGGAAAACCAGTTCTGGGAGCAAGGAGAAAGATGTGCCTACCATTCATTTCCTTTCTGTTTGCTTCTGTTTGAGGAAATTTAGAGTTGCAAAGGCCACCAGGGCCTGCACTGGCTTTTGATTAGGTCACTAGGGTATTTTCCTAGGATACATGGCATTAAGCCTTCCAGTAAAACATGGTGCAAAACCCAGAGCTACCATTTCCCATATATATTCTGCATGAATTCGTGATGTGAAATATAGTAATTCCTACTTTTACAATAGTGCAATTAATTTAAAAGAAAAATAAATTTAAACATATGCACTCTAGGTTAGTTTCTAAATTGTCCAGAGTAGAAAGTATCTCATGTTTTGCGACATCTGCTTCACAGTTAATAAAGAGGAGTTTAGTATTGTCCTTGTGAGACACCTCACTTGAGAAGAAGCTTCTTTTATGGTTTCTGGGCTATTAAGATTTCCTCTCATTAATAAGCAGATAACTAAAGATATATCCAGAATGCTTTAGCATTTGTTTTGAATGCCACAATGCTAAGTTCATCAGAAGAAGTGTAACACTGTAGCTATGTTTTGATGCTAGTGTTTGGGAGTTGACACTACAAATTATGTCAGTATGCAAATGAGTTTTAGAAATAATAGCAAGAAAGACTGAAAAAGCAGCAATAAAAACATTCCACTAATAAAGCTACATTTCCATTCAAGTTGGTTATCTGAACATTAGATTACTTTCCCCACCTCTGTTCAGGAATACAGAAGGATTTCTTAAAAGCCAGAGATTTGAAGGCAGTTGCATCAATGGGATTCACTTAAGTTCCGGAGAATTTTCACTGACACCTAAAACATGATTTCACTGATAGCTGAGCATTTATCTGAGCACGTTTCCTTTATGCAGTGTAAAATTGATAACAATAGAAGCTATTTTCTTTACTGGTTTTATCACGATGACAGAGATAATATGCTCATCTGCTCTTGAATGAAAAAGCCTTCTCTACTGTATAAAGTTAAAACCAGATCATAGCTTCTAACCTCTTACTGAAAATTTAACAAGTCTTCTCAACAGTGTGAAAAGACCCATTTAAATACTTGAAAAATCCCACCTCCCATAGAATGCACAAAGAACATCAGACAGATACAAGTTGGTGTAATACGAAGTTTTTCACCTTATCTGAATTCCCCAGGTCAGACGCTCCAGGATGAAAGAAAATCAGATGCAGTCCTCACTTCTCTCCAAACAAATTAGAAGGATTAATGGAGGGGGAAGGCAGCAAAGGGGAAGAAACATCAGATTTCAGATGGCTAATTAGCAAGTACATCTTTAGGCTTGCATCTTTATGACTAATTATGTTAATAAGCCACACGGTGACTGACTCCTTTACCAGAAAAGTCAAAGAAGTTAGAATTCACTCTACAGCTAGCATTTCAGCAGACAGGTGTTGAGGGATACATTTTCAAAGCTGTGTGTGGAGCTACAACAAAGATAAGGCTGGCCAGGACAACATCTTGCAGAACTGTTGATGTTGTAGATCTTTCCATCCAATATTAATAAATTCAGCATGCAATTATTTTGCCATCTGTCTCCTGGAGAGTCATTTATTTCTGTCCAAGTAAATACGTTGAGAATATATATTAATTTCCTCAAATATCCAACCTAATAAATTACTGTAATGTTTTTGTATACTGTATAAAAATAAGGCAATTATTGATGTGACTTGTTACCTTTTTTCTACTACGCATGATTTCCAAGACAAATTCCTTAACTGCAGAATAACATTATCATATCCTTCAGCATGTAGTAAAAGGGTTTTTTTAAAAGTCTACCCATGAAAATCTCTATCAGCCTAAATTCAGCAATTCAAACTCAGTTGATTTAAACCGACTTCCCAATATTGTTACTCTGTTAAGCAAACAAGCAAAAAAAACAAATTAGTGCACTTTAACTGTTCTATTTGCATTAAGTAAAACCCACAAAATTGGTTCTGTGGGGATAAATGTGTCTGAAACATCCAATTTCTGGTTTGCAACTTCTAGCATTTTGTTGGAGTTGTCTTTAAGAAGAGAAACTTACCAAGAACAGATATATAACCAAAATAAATTGCCTTCCTGCTCTAATTCGCTGCCTAAAAAGACCAGGGATATTTGGGAAATGTTAAGAAAAGTGAAAATAGTGTGAAACCATGAAGTAAGAATCAAATCTGGTGAATAGATAAATATTCATGCACAAATGTTTATTCATACTTCTAGAACTTAAGAGAAATTCAAGTCACCATTATAATCAAAACAGAACTTTCAAAGTAATCTCTTATTTATTCTCCTTTTCATCTCCATAACATATCATATTGTTCAAGGAAGACTATGATGTAAGATCCAAGAACAAATCCATACGACTGAGGAGCAAAAGCAGCTAACCTAACCACACAATGCTAAAATTGTATGGTGTACATGCATTTGGTCAAGGAGAATAAGAAGTAATAATTCACAGGAAAACATAGCCCTGATGTTCTGTTTGATGATTGTCACTTGAAGAAAAGGGAAAAAAATAAATAAATTAAAAGGTTTTATAAGTAATTGCTTTCTGTCACTTCTGTGTTTTCTTACCTCAGCTTACTTGTTATTTTTCCTATAAACTTTGATGTTTCAATACTGTGTGTTATATAATTAAGCAATAGGATTTCACACTCATTTCTTAGAAAATTAATTTCAACCGCCCTTTATTATCCAGGCTGGAAAACTGTGATCTTGCATTAAAGTGCAAGAAATGAGGTTTTGATAAATATAAGCTATTTCCAATGAAGACTGAAGATTAAATATATGCCTCCTCAATAGAAGTAACCTTGAAGGGACATGTCATTGCTATAAAGGCATCTTAGAGAAGCTTTTATTTTCCAGTTTCTGTTTTGTAAAGTCTTTCAGGCTTTGAGCAGCTTCGTTGTCAAATATCATTTGTGTTCACTTGAATGAATTAAGTAGTTACTAACTTTGTTCCACAGAACTGTTAACACCAAACTTTTATTCAAAATTACAGCTTTCATTGGATGAGATATATTTCCATTTGTTTACAGATGGTGTTTAAGTTCATTTGCATATTGTTCAACCAGCTTGCAAGTAGAATAATTTTAGAGCAACAAAGCAGATAAAGATGTTTTTTTTCTTTTCAAAGGTGTTAGATCAGCCTTGAAAGTTACACTCTGAATTCCCATGCAGGTTTGTGATTCAGTGATTGAATCTAATGCAATAGCCCCTGGATCTGATACCTCATTCCAGCTATTAAGTAAGCCAGACTAAAGTGTGTATCACTTGACACAGAAATAAAAATACCTGAGACAAAACATACCACATGCAAAAATGGCAGCCTACCATTTGTAGCAATACACCTTTATCATTTCCTATATAATTTATGGTTGCTTCTGTTGATAGCTCAGTTCTTATGCCAGGGAAGCTGATGGAGCAGATCATCCTGGGTTCCATTATGCAGCACATGCAGGACAAACAGGTGATCAGGCCCAGTCAGCCCATGGGTTTATGAAGGGCAGGTCCTGTTTAACAAACCTGATCTCCTTCTATGATGGGGTGACTCACTTGTTGGATGAAGGTAAGGCTGTGGATGGTGTCTATCTTGACTTCAGTAAGGCATTTGACAGTGTTTCCCAGTGTTCCAATATAGAAACTGACTGCTCTTGGCTTGGCTGGGCATACGCTTTCCTGGGTGAAAAACTGGTCAGATGGACAAGTCCAAAGGGTTGTGGGCAATGGAGTCAAATCCAGTTGGTGGCCAATCACGAGTGGTGTCCCCCAGGGTTTAGTACTGGGGCCACTCCTGTTTAACATCTTCATCAGCAGTTTGGACGAGGGGATAGAGTGCACCCTTAGTGAGTTTGCAGATGACACCAAGCTGGGTGAAAATATCATTCTGCCTGAGGGTAGGGAAGCTCTGCAGAGGGATCTAGAGAGGATGGATCACTGGGCCAAGGACAATTCCATGAGTTTCAACAAGGCCAAATGCTGGGTCCTGCACTTCAGTTGCAACAACCCCCAGCAGCACTCCAGGCTTTGGGAGGAGTGACTGGAGAGCTGCCAGGTAGAGAAGGACCTGGGGGGTGTTGATTGACAGACAGCTGAACATGAGCCAGCACTGTGCCCAGGTGGCCAAGAAGGCCAACAGCATTCTGGCATGGTTCCGGAATAGTGTAGTCAGCAGGAGCAGGACGGTGATCATTCCTCTCTACTTGGCTCTGGTGACGCCACACCTTGAATACTGTGTCCAGTTTTGGGCCCCTCTCTACAAGAAGGACAGTGAGGTGCTGGAGAGGGTACAGAGGTGGCTACCAAGCTAGTAAAGGGTTTGGAGCATGTCTCTTATGAGGAAAGGCTGAAGGATCTGGGGCTGTTTAGCCTTGAGAAGAGAAGGCTGAGGGGAGACCTTACTGCTCTGTACAACTACCTGAAGGGGAGTTGTAGTGAGGTGGGAGTTGGTCTGTTCTCCCTGGTGACAAGCAACAGAACGAGAGGCAATGACCTGAAGTTGAACCAGGGGAGGTTCAGGCTGGATATTAGGAAGAATTTCTTTACTGAAAGGGTTGTCAGGCATTGGAACAGCCTGCCCAGGGAGGTGGTGGAGTCACCATCCCTGGAGGTGTTTAAGAGCCAGGCAGATGTTGTGCTTAGGGACAGGGTTTAGTGGTTTTGATAAGGCTGGGAATAAGGTTGGACTTGATGATCTTGAAGGTCTCTTCCAGCCAGAACAATTACATGATTTGGAAAATGCCGAATTTTTGAATGTCTGTCAGCAGAAAGTTTAGATAGTCCTGAAGAAGAAAGTTGTCTTCCTTTCACAAAGCAGTAGAAATGGGACAACTTTCCTTGATTCTGATAATCACTTTCTTTCCCACCCTTCACTGAGTCAGGTGAACATCTGAACGTCAACCACAACTTGGAGAAGGAGTCATGTGCTTATCTTGACAAACTGCAGGTCAATTAATCTGAAATGTTGAAGGATACATCAAAGCACCTGCAGAAATGGAAACTGTATCCATTACATTGAACAAAGCTGCAGTGGAGTCGAATAAGAAAGAAGAATGTGAGGTTGAAGTGATCTTGCATGATTTCAACATGATTTGCCTTACTCTTACTCTTCCAAATGGCAGCTTCCATTTCAGAGATTCAAATCCTGGGAAGCAGGGAAAGGAAGGCAAGGGGTTGTAGCTGTGAGAGCTGCATAATGCAGACCTGGTGCCAGCCCTAGTCATTGTCAGCAACAGTAAAAGCAGGAGATAATGCAGATGAGGTGATTGTTAGTGGGGAAAAGTAGATTAATGAGGTACGTAACAGAAATCTGACAGAATAAAGGGAAAGAAAAAGAAAACAATCACCCATTTAACTCCATCAAAAGCCTACTACTTACACTGAAGGCATCAGTGAAAACTCCTGTTGCAGAGATATGAGTGTTACTTGATAGGACCCTGTTTCTTATTGTTTCAACCAGTTGCAAGTGTTTAACTCAGGAGAGACTGTAATGGATGAGTCATTTTACTTTCTTCCTGATAACCCATCAAACTTCTCTAGATATCACTGCTGTTATGTCTACAAAAAGGGAGGATCTCAGATTACAGTAAAGAGGCACAGGGCACATTAACAAGCAAAAGCCAGCAACAAACTAGACACTTCTGTGAGTGAATGCTCCTGCTCTGCCCTCACAATGGCTGAAATTAACCTGCTTATCAATGGATTGAAACAAAGATGGAAAAAATGCTTCAGCTCTCAAGTGGAAGTCAGTGCTCAAGTGGAAGGCAGAGATTCGTCTAAAACTGAAAACTCACTGTAGGATCATTTCATCAGACAATTCCTGAGAAACACTAGCTAGCCTCATTATTTCTCATTGGCATCTTTTCAGGGCATAGATGGTTTCCTAAGCCATTTTTGAATTGTTCTTTCTTCCATCTGAGAAACAGGACTGGTGTGTTGACTTACTCTAACACAAGGCATCCAAAAAGTTGTAAGACTCAGCTTATGAAGTACAGATTTGAAGTGAATTGCAGTTCAAATGTGGGCTCCAACTTAACATAAAGTGTACTTATGTAACCTGGGATAGAAAGACAGTAAGAAATCTGTGGTATTCAGCAGGTTCTTTTAAAAAACTTCTTGATTTCTTTTCTTTCTTTTTCTTCAACAAATACATACAGCAATATGTTTATCTGTCAGCACTACCATTATCATAGTCTTTGGAAGAGTTGCTACTCTAAGGTACTATGTCATTAAATAGTTATGACTGAATTAACACAACATTCTGTGTTATATTTAGCAATATAATACTATAATTAGAGTATATTGGATACTGCCATTTAATTAACACATCTTTCCAATCAGAAATACTATTTCTAGTTAAATAAACTGTTGAAAATAATTGCTAGTATAAGAAAATAATTATACTCTGTACTCAATTTCCTGATTAACTCATTTAATAAGTGTCACAGATTCCCTCAGAAACCTGATAGAAGCTGCACCTCTCAGTGATCCAGGGCAGTGTCACTTGGGGGTAATACTGAGCAACAGCTGGGCTCAAACCAGATTATTTCCTTGGTCTGCCCCCCATTACGTCAGTGTCTAACTGGCCCTGATATGGTGTGGTAGCAGCATCCCTTACTTTCTTTTATATAGTAAGAGGAACTGTATACCTTAGGACTAATCTATTAGAACAGGAAAATTGCTTCAACAAGGAGAAATTTTTGATCCTATTACTGTTCCTATAAGAGAAGTGTCACTGTTTAGGGTCAGGGCAGCCCCTCAGGCCTATAACAGATGCTCTCTGATAACCCACCTCCCTCCCCAAAACGAAAGAGAAAGGGAGTAAGGGAGAGAGACTCAGCCACTAGAAAAAAAAGAAATAGAACAGCTTTAATGAAAATTGAAATAATAGGAAAATGGAATATATACAAATCTGTACAAACCCTGTATTGAACCCAGCTCCTCTGGTGGTAATTACTTCACCATCACCACTGGTGCTGTGCAGCAGGCACTGGACGAGTCCCAGACTGGGCCCTGCAGCAGACGGGAGCTGTGTTCAGGAGCGGCATTCTGGTGCCAGATTCAGGAACACACAGATTGGGATCGAAGGCAGAATGGACAGAGTCTTCCTTGGATGCTCCGAGGAAGGAACTGAAAGAGGACCTGAGCCAAACCAAGCAAAGCTGGCAAAGCAGTCCAAGAGGGACAAGACCCTCCTGATCCTTCAGCTTTATACCCAATATGGCATATCTGGGCTGGAATCCCTCGTTGGTCAGTCTGGGGTCACCTGCCCTGTCCCCTCCTCCCTGCAGGTGCAGCCTTTCACTTTCTGCACCCCCCAGTGTGGGACACAAGATCCAGCAGTGGCCTTGGTCTGCATACCCATCCTTGGTAGTAACTCTAAACCTGGGGTGTTATCACTGCTGGAAGCAGACACTGTCTGGGAAAACAGTCTCCTAACTTCAGACAGTGCAGTGAGTTAGAAGAACTGAGCTGAAAAGTAAAATCAGCTGAACAGAATTAGTTCTGTTCTCACTCGAACCAGAACAGCAAGTGTCAGAAAAAAACCCTAAGAGATATCCTTGCCTCGAGTAATCTTGAACAAAAGGTTATCAAGATTATCACAAGTAGTAGTAAATTGAACTACAAAAAATACTATGCTAGCTCATTCAAGTATTATTCAAAAAAATATCTGCATATAATTAAAAAGTCTCTTTCAGGAGATCCATGAATTCTATGTCCTAAACACTTGAAATAGCCTTAACTGCAAATATGTGACTTCAGTTGATGCATTAAAACACTTGGAAATAAAAACCATACAGTCTGTCTACATAACGTTGCTGCAGGATTATTCATGAGCCCAGGCAAAGACTGAATTGAGGGTTTTTTGAGAATGTATTAGAAGAATGTGTCCATTATCAGTATGAGTGGAGAAAAATCATCAGCACAAGAAGAGATTCAGAAGCCTTGAGGAACACAAGGGTGCTCTAATAATTTCCTATAAATTTGACATAGGGTTTATTGTGGTCTACTTCACATGCACATCATCATGACACAGAGAGAACACTCCCTCTGGAAAAAAAAATCTATTTTAGAAGAGGAAAATAAAATTCAAAGTGACCTTCAGTGACAGTAGGCAAGCAACTTACTCTGCTTTCTGTACTTCATTCTTCCCATCCATAAAACTGGAGAAAGTTGTTGCATTTGTTGGTAAACCCCTTACGACTGCAATTTTTTTTTTTTTTTTTTTGAGATATACTAATGAAATAAGCATTAAAAACCAAAAAAAGGGAAAAACCAACCAAAGAAAATAAAATAAAACAAAACCACAAAACCCAAAACAAATAAAAATAACCACCACAAACCAAACAAAAACAAAATACAAAACCAAAGCAAACAAAAAAGAAATTAAAAGCAAAGAGCCAGTCAATACTTCTATGGAGATACTTGTAGAAAGTGATTAGTGATTATGAAAACAAAAATGTGACAAGTTAATTTTGATAACTGTCCTGTACCTTGATTTTTCAGACACATCCAATAAACCTCAGAAAAATGAGTAGCCAGGGCAAGGTCAAGCTGTCTAACACTCCCAGATCATTTAAATCCTCTTGGTTCTGGAAAGATGCATTACTTGAAGAAAGTACTTACTGACTGGAAAAAGAATGAAAAAATAGAGTGCTCTCAGACCTACAGAGGCCCATTATAAGAAATTTCCTTCTATTAGCAAGAACCATTTTGTTGCTAGTGAGAAACTCAGATATACGAAGGAGAATAAAAGTCACAATCAAAGACACTGCAGACACTAAAACTCTGTCTGTGGAGCTAAGAAGCTGTTTGCCTGGTACCACAGGAGAGAAGAGACAAAACAAATGTTAAAGGCTGCACAGCAGAATGACATGAATCCTAAACTAAAGATGGCTGTGACACAGACTGAAAAACATGTCCCAGCAAGAGCCATATCTCTAACTCATGTATATACTTGTTTGAGAGTACATATACTGAAGTTGGCTTTCTGTGATACTCCCAAAGCAGCAGCAAAAAAGAAATACAGAAAAATACTGTCATATTCATACTCTCCAGCTGTTTCATGCTCCTTTCCCACCCCATCTGACAAAAAGAATTTTATTCCTTCCTTTCCATCCCACAGATTTTTATTTAATTTAGAGTATTGAATTGAGGAAGTCCCAACAGAACAAACTCAAACTTTGTTTAGATATTCAGTGTCAAAAATAAGGTTTTAAAAAATAATTTCTTCTATAATAAGTGCTCTAGTGTAAATGTGACCAGTGTATTCCTTGGGTCTATCATATTAGGACATACCCAAATACTCATTTATAACACTACAATGGCTTAACATTTGTTGGCCACTTACAGTTACATACAGATTAGATAGCCTAAGGATAACAATCCACTTTGTGATATTTAAATTATGTCAGAGAAGAATACAGTACAAGCTGAATGTTTTTCCATCCATCCAAATCTCTTCTTACCTGTGTAAGTCAAACTTTAACCCAAGCTATAACACAGTTCATTACACTTTTTAGATGCGTGGCTAAACCCGTTGCTTGTGTTTCCACGATCAAGAAGCACATACACAGGCACGTATATGGCCAGGTTAATAACTCTTATTTGACCTGGGAATGCCAAAGAAAGTTCATTACTTCATAACGGACTATGAAGCAGAAAAAGTGCAAAAGGTTCAAATGCCAAGTGGATACCTGATCATACAAATCCCAAATGTACTGGGAGAATATTGCCATAGTTTCTTAGTACTGTCCCTTATGTGGACATTCAGAAGGACTTCGCTCCGTCTGAATCCCTCAGAACCTTGCATAAAGTAGGTTGTTTTCCTTTTTGGAGAAAAGACCAGAAGAGGTGTTAAATCAGAATGGATTTACTACAGTAACCATACCTCAACTTGCTACAAAATAACCATCTTTAATAGCAGGTGTTTGGGGATTTTTCTTCCAAAAAATTTGCTACATTTAGACATTTTACTGTCAACAGTCCCGAGTTGGAAAAGGAAAGACTCAGAGAAGCAGAAGAGTGTTTCTGTGTAGCTTGCACCTACTCATGACAGTATTCCTACATTTCTGTATTAGGGTTATCCTCATATGACACATCAGATAATATTTCACTTATATACTTGTATATTAAAGAGAATATCCCAAAATTTAACAAGATTATTGACATATCACAAAGTCCTTTAGGGATGCTCATTTCCCAAAAGCTCAGGTAATATAATGTGATTGACATAGTATGAGAAAATAATCTAGTAAGGTTCTTGACTTTTTTGGGTATTTTTTCTGTTTTTACCTTATTGCTGTTGACTGCACATTCTGTTCTCACTGATGGTGAAAAGACAATTATTTCTGTCTTAGGTAGTTCTATATAGCTTTTCAAAAGCTTTTAGACAAAGTAGCTACAGTTAATATTTTTCAACCATGTTTTGCAGATGGAAAAGAAAGTCAGTGTCTAGCTGAGACACACTTCTGGTTTCCTTTTATAGAACATGTAAATGGTGAGTTGTATGATTTTCCTTGAGTAACAACTGCTCAGACAAGGTTTCTGTAATATGTATAATGAATTCCAACAGCCAACCATAAGGAAAATTTAAGGGTTGTGAAACAGTTTCCACTGTTCAAAATTTTGTGTGGCATAACTAATCAACTTGTAACACTGCATCAAAAGAGTAACAGAAAAAGGAACAGCATCTTTTTTGATACAGAGAAAAAGGAAATACAGAACTGGAGAAAAAGTTAATTGTAGTCGTTTTGGTCTCATGACAGTTAGGATTTCTCTTTAAAGATTTTCACCCTTAATCTGCTTTTAGTGCCTCAGTAATCACAGTTATCACAGCCAAGCCCAGGCAAGAATGATCAATCAAGGAAAAATGTAACTGTAAATAATGAAGGGAGCCATCATAAAGAACAGCAAGGGTTTTAAAGTACACATGGAAAAGAATTTTACTGTTCTTTAAAAAAAAGAATTTAAAAGCCAATTAAAATAAAGAAAATATTTAATTCCCAAATATGCTCAGTCAGCAATCAATACTGCAAGTGTGGAGAACAATTTATTTTCTAACTGTTTTTCCCATGGCCCTTCTAAAGCTCCAGGCAAACTTTATACTCTAAAATAATAAAATCATAATTTTGCCATCAGGGATTATTTAAAGATTTTCAGAGGTGTAAACAGCTATGTAAGCTGTAAGGTCATAGAGAAACAAAACCATTTGTTTTAAAGCCCTATCTTGCAACTTTTGAAGCTAATTTAAGCTTTCCTATTAACTGCAATCCATCTGCTTCCAGAAATGATAACCAAGAGGTTATACTTGACCAAAAAAGAAGCCTACAGGTCTGCAGTGTTTAGTTTTCTAAGACACTGGGAGATGATGATGTTTCCTCTTCTTGAATTACAAAGTGTCAGCTATGAGCTGATGGATCAGGATTGGTAGGCATACATGGGCAACACTGTGGTGGCATCTGCTGCATCCTTATCTGACTGATAAGGATGAAGAGGTAAATGAGGCCCTCTTGGACAACCAGAAGAAGCCTCCTGTTGACATGCTCTCAACCTCATGGGGGACTTGTACTATCAATGCCTGCTGGAGAGGTAACACAGCAGGCATAGGCAAGGGCACAAATTTCAGGAGTGCATTGATGACAATTTCCTGATACAAGTGATACAGAAGCCAACGTGGTGAGAGCTCTACTAGACTACTATTTCAACAGACTTTATTGAAGTTTATGTACCTTTGCACCCTAAATTTTATTTGGGTGTTGGAATTCATTTAATTTATGTAATAAATTTGTGTTGTATTGATGCTATAAACTTACATTTTCAAGAACTTTGGTATTTCTCATGATTTTGGAGGATAGCTTAGCAATGTAAATCTCATTGGCTAAAAAAATTGCAAGTGCTAACCGCAGGAGGGTGATTTGTTTATTTTTCCTAAGCAACTGTAGCAAGCAATACTTCAACTATAATATATACAGATAACATGAATTCTCACTTGTTTGGCACCATTATGAACAATTTCTCTCTGTAATTCCTGCCATTGGCTAATAGGATGCCAGTTCCTTTCTGCAGCACTAAGTATCTGTTAAGTATTTCTTCCTCTAATATATTCTGAAAAAATCTCTCCTCTTTCCTCATATCTCTTAAATAATAAATAATAGATATCAAGGGAGAAAAAAAACTTCGTAAGGCAAGAGAAATCAAGTTAATGTGAAAAGTTTGGGGTTTGTGGTTGTGTGTTTTGTTGTTGTTTTTAAGAAAAAGAAGCCTGTCTGATTATAAATGGCTTCTATGATCACAAAGTTAGCACATTCTTCTCTTCTTAAAAAACATAGCTTCAGTTCTCAGACTTTATGATTCCAGTAAAAATTTTTTCTAACAGCAAGGCAAGAGCATGCAGTGCAAAATATCCACCAGCACTATGGCCATATGGCCAGCTTTTCCAGCACTAAAGAAATGGCAGTTGTCTTTCTGCATCCACAGGAACACACTGAAACACATTTTAGGGCAAAAGAGAGTCTATTACATCTCTCGTCTCATCATCAGATGATCCAAAGTACTGATGTTTCTAGGAACTTCTGTAGGCTTCTCTGCTTAGGAGATATATAGGTTAAATAAATGAAGGAGTGCTAACTTGCAACATCTTGCACTGATTTATAAAGAATAATTTCACTTCTGAGTAAAGATAATAGTTGACTGCAAGTGAAAAGCAGCAATAAAATTTTGTAGATGGAAAATATTTCTGTTTTATGTAAACATGTGCAGTATGACTGTGATGGAACAGTGCAGAAATAAACAAGCATATAGAAGGTAGAAACCAAATATGTGTATTGATGCCTTTCATGGGAGTAATAATAAGTGAGTTAAATTCACAATGTTTGTAAAGCAAACCAATAAAGTATCGAAATATTCTATTAAAAATAGAAAGCTATTTGGAGACTATAGCTTGGCCCATTCCTTTCTTTTCATTTTCAAATGCTGACTTGAGAACTCTACCACCTGTGCAGGGACAGCCTTGCAAATTGAAGCAGGGACATGTCAGCATCTTTATTGGCATAAATAATTTTCAGTATCGTGAAATGTGAACAGTGTTCACAACAAATTATCTAAAGCATGGGCTGTAATTTTGTTTCTATAATGAGTGCTGTTTTCTCATGGGTCAATAATCTTGACAACCTAGTTAGCTGGACTGGCTTTCTTACAAAGAAATAAACAACAAATAATACTTCCTCAGCCAGCTCTTAAGAAATATCACTTCGAGAAGAGGTAATTTTTGGCATGTTTATTGAAAACATGTCCTCTTCCAGGCTGACTTCATTAATTTGAAGCCAGAATAATTACTTCTTAGAATACCTACCAGAAAAATACTGGGAGCAAAATCAGCTCAATGAGACATCTGGTCTTCTTTAATGGTGTTCATAATTTAAAGAAGTGACTTTATAGGTATAGCACCTAACCCTTTTCCAGTCCCCAGCTATAGATTTGAATGTGTGGTTTATTGGGCTGTAGAAATACTATTATTTGGTCATTTAAATTTCAATTGTGCGCCTCCAGCACCTATTGCTCTGTCTAGCAAGTTTAAGGGATGAGTTGTTATTGAAAAAATTAAATAAATCAGTTTTTTTAAATAGGCAAAATTATATCTTTGGTTTCTGGTAGTACAAGAACAGGTATATTTAGCAGTTAGCACAGATTAACAAGAGAAGACTGGCAAATCTGAGTAACTGGGTTGAGAATTTACTGCTCACGCTGTATGAATTTTATAGGTTATTTCAACTAGCCCCACTGGGACCCAAGGGACCAAAAGCCCACTGATAGCTGGTGTTTATCGAGCATACTCCCGGAAAGCATATGTAATTTAGTTTTGTCTGAGAGAAATGCAGTTCAAGCACTCCATCCACAACGTCAACCAAAGTCCAGCAATCAAAGGTAATTGGGCCATTCACTTGAAAATCAGACTTCTCTTCCAAAGTAAAATGCTAATGTTCATGGTGACGACACATTCCCAGATACATCAGTCTTTTTCAGAGGGCAGACATAAACTTTGAAACTCATCTGATAACAAGCATATTTGTTCAGGGATAATGATCATGATAATACTTTTAAGAAGCATAAAGCTACGGGGAATGTTACCTTAGCGGGAAGTAATCTTTCAACATATAATGGGAAAATAATGTTTTTATTAAAAATCAGAAGTAGCTATTCTGAAAGTCATCTCTCAGATATTAATTAGCTGACTCTTCGAGTTTTAAATCTCTACAGTTTGCAGTTATAAATCATTTTAACACTCATACATGTTTCACTTTTGCCCAGAGGAAAAAAAAAATCTCTATCCTGAACGCATTAATTGAAAGATATTATCCAAGGTTCCTGTTGGTACTTCTGAAAGCAAACGGTCTCGCCAATCCGTTATGTGGAAATACCTAGCATAGAGTGCTTTTTGAAAACTGAGTTACAAGCCAGATTTACTTCATAAATTTATAAGTGGACCAGAAGCCTCATAGGTAGCATTAAACTCCAGGTCCTGTGAGAATTTTCCATCATGAATGGAGCTGTGTATGCACTCATTTCCAAGAACAACCAAGGCAAGACATCCAAAAGACTAGAAAATGGTGCAAACATAAAAAGTTGCAGATATTTAAACTATACAGATTTTACTACAACTTGAAAATATTTATTTACATGTTTAAAAGTCTGAGGGGAGGGGAGGGGGCTGAAAAGACAGGCTATGTAACTGTCTATCTTCTGGAAGCTGACAAACTAAATTTCAATTTCAAAGCACATATTTTTGGGACCCAAATAATATTTTCATTCAGAGGTGAAATTCTATCCACTGCAAAATGAATGGAATTTGTTGTTGTTTTGGTGAGAACACTCAAATCAATAGTAAAAAATGTTTACATTTATTCTCAGAACTTAAAGCTATTAAATAGCCCTTGTTTATCAAAATACATATGTGTACACTTTGATGTCTGCTAAGATGTTCTATTGAATAGAACTTCAAAAGTGTAGCTCATACTACACATGAAATGCATTTTTGTGGTTACATACCCTTCTCAATAACAAAACCTCCAGTTTTCATCTGCAAACCAGAAGCTATTACACAGTGCTACAGAGATGGTATGGAATATGTAGACAAGTACTTGAACAGAAGGTTTTCATAAATTCTTGCTCCAAAAACTGCTTTTCAGCTTCCTGAAGTGTTCCAAACTATGACTAGTATTGTCCTTTTTAACAATGAACTATAAGATGGTAGCTCCATGACACTTATATCCTCGCTAACATGCATTTGGAAGAGGCTAAGGTAGTATAGGATATGGTTGAATGATCTTTACTTAGAAAGAGCTGTAAAAAATATTTTGAAACAACCAATAAACAAACAGAAATGGTTACACTTTTCCAGTTTTATGTAGCTGGTGTATATTATTACTTCTAGACTATATACACCAGTCTGAAATGCAGCTTTCAGGATTTCACTATAACAGCAGGAAAAAGCTGCATAAGCTGATCAAGTTCAGCCTGTTTAAAAGTTAGTGTCACCATCTGGTGGCCAATTGAAGGAGGTTAGAAAGCACATTCAGTGCAGTATTTTATTACATAAGGACACAGTCAGACCTTTTCTACTTGCATTCCAGTCATTTAAGTACATCAGTCAAATATTTGGCTAGCATTTTCATGTAAAATCTGATTATTATTTCTGCAAATGATAGCTTCATCATATTCATAAAACGCTAAAATTCCCCTTTCCTGGAAGTTTACTACTTTTTTTCTCATAGACCCTTTCACATAACTTTGGGAGGTAGACAGAGACCTTTGTATACTATTTCATATAGATTATTCATACTCTTAGATTTTTAAATCCCATACGTGGACCTACTTGAGCAGATCCAGAGGAGGAACATAAAGGTGATCAGAGGGCTTGAGGACCTGCACTGTGAGAACAGGATAAGTGTTGGGATGGTTCAGCTTGGAGAATAGAAGGCTTCAGGGAGACGTTATAGTGGCCGCCCAGTACTTAAAGGGGCTCTACAGGAAACATAGGGAGAGACTTTTTATCAGGCAGTGTAGTGATAGGACAAGAGATAATAGTTTCAAACTGAAAGAGGGTAGCCTTAAATTAGGTATTAGGAAGAGATTCTTCACTGTGCAGGTGGTGAGACACTGGAACAGGTTGCCCAGAGAAGTTGCAGACACCCCATCATTGGAAATGTTCAAGGTCAGGTGATGGGGCTTTGAGAAACTTCATCTAGTTGAAGGTGTCCCTGCCCATAGCAGGAGGATTAGAACCAGATGATCTGTAAAGTTCCTTCTAACTGAAGCTGTTCTGATTAAGTTTTCCTTCTTGCCAAAAAGCCTCTACCTCAATTCTTTGGAGCAATTTTACTTACTTACTCCACAAAATAATTCTTCCCTATGCATAATTGCCATATTTTTCTAAACTCTGCCTTCTCATTTTCCTCCTTTGTTGTGTTTCTTTGTTTGTTTGTTTGTCTGGAGGGTTTTTTGTTGTTGGTTGTTTTGTTGTTGTTGTTGTTGTTGTTTTTTGTTTTGTTTTGTTTTGTTTTTCTTTGTTTTGCTTGTTGGTTTGGGTTTTTTTTTGCTGTCCACAAAAGATTCTACCCAGACTTTATGTCTTCAGCAGAGATTAGTGCTGCTCTCAATGAAATGTCAAACCCTTCCTCCCCTCAGTGCACAGCATTTTTCATACTTTGCAAACCATGACATACTATCATTACTAGCTTGGAATGTGCAGAATAGCCACAAATGCTGCAGAGACTAAAAAATTATCCCAATAGGACTCCCAAGTTTTATTGTAGAGCCCCCTGTCCCCAGCATATAGCTGCTGCAGCTTACAACCATAGGCCAGTCTTAACAGACAGAATCACAGGCAGCCTATACGATTTATATGTGCAGTATCCCAACCAGAAGACCTGGTACAAAAAAAGTACCTCTGGCTCTGAAATCCTGAGTATATTATATAGGAAAAGCAAAAAGTCAATTGCAAAAAATACATGAATCTTTTGGACAAGGAAAGGATATGGCAAGGAGATGAAAGAAGCTACACTCTCTCTGCTTTCTTGGAAGGATGTGATATTCAGGGGAAAGACATAAGTGAAGTCTCCACTCTGTTACATTCCACAAGCCTTGAAGCTTTTGGGTTTGTCTATGGTTCAGTCCACCATGAACATAAATGAGATTGTAAACCCACAGACACAGCCATTCGATTACAATACTAAGCTACATGAACATAATCTGGCAAAGCTATAGGAGTCTATTTTTTAAAAAAATTCTTTGTTTTGCTCTTGGAAAGCCAGCAAATACACAAAAGACCACAGAGAAGTACATATACTTATTTGTACTGAGATGGAAAAAAAAAAAAAAAAAAGAAAAAAAGCACAACAACTGTCTCTGCAAATGTCTGTTTACTGATGACTAACATATATTCTTCAAAGAGCATGATGAAACATGTAATGAACATAAGGATGTTGTGTATTGAGCTAACACAGGTCCCTGGGGATTGCAAAAAATACTGATATAAAATCAAATCCTGCTAACAATCCATGATTAGAGAAAAGGTGATGGTAACCTGGCAGTGCAACTGGCTGTTACTGACTGACCAACCACAGATGACATTTGGCCAATATCACAGTATGTTATTTATTACATATATGTTATTTGTTACAATCTGTTCTTTATTTAAGGTGCTGTTTAGATATGATATTATTATTTATATAATAATATAGTTATTTAAAATGTTATTTATTAATAGTATGTTATTTATTACAATAAACAGTATCTTGTACCAACACTTCAGTGTAGCAGTACATAAATAGGGATTCTTATGAAATACATAAGCATTTTTTAAATGCATTTCTGCAGACTGTGCCAGAAAGTGGCAGCACAGAATGATTTCAGGCTCATATTCTCTTTTTAGATCCTGCTAGTTTGGGAGGAGGTGCATTTGCAGCTGTGTTTCCTACACGTGCTCTATGCATATCGTTGGAAAAATACAATTTAGTCTTCTGTTAACTTTCTCAGCCTGAGATATATTATCTCTGAGAAGGAAATTTTCTGCAACATAACTTGCCTAACTCTTCTTCATAGGTGGTACAGTGATTGAAGGCACAGTTCGGAAATTTAAGGGTTTGGAAAGCAAAGGGTAGAAAGTAAGAGAAGAGGAAATAGCAAATTTTTTTTTTTGAAAGGTATTTAAATAAATCTGAGCCAAGTAAACTTGCTGGATACATAAACTTAAGTGCAGGATATCAGCTGGTGTTGAAGTTAGTGATGTGTGAGAGAACAGTGATTTGCCATGCTTGAAAGGACCATATTATTCTTGCTCTCTGTTTCTAACCCTTTGCTTAGCAGGAACAAGATAATACTGGAAAAGGGAATACCAGGTGGTAGGTATTGTCAAGGCTCAAGGGTTAAATGTAATTTTAACACATTACTTCAGTCCATATATTAACTGTCAGTTTTGTCTAGGCATCTTCAATACAATGTTTTGACCAGTTACTTCTTCCTGAGAAGATGCTCAAAAAACACTCAAAGCAGAGATGCACTTCTATTTGCAGAAGTGTAAGACAGGTTACTTTAGAAACAGGGACCCCTCTCCCACACATCCAGACAGCTCTGGAAAAATGCCAGAGTTTCGTTTACTGTCTAGACATGGAAAAACCTTACCATGTAAACTAATGAGGAAATGTGATTTAAAATAAATCTTTTACGAAATCAGACCATTTATGGGGCAAGTCAGACTAGCAGATATCACATAAGAATTATTAGTGGTTGCAACTGAGGGAATAGTTTTCTCTTATAAAATTTATTGTTAGTTTCCCATGTTGCCAATAGTATTGCCTTTGTATTTTCACTATGCCAAGTGGTAACAAACAGCCAAGACATTGCCCTCACCTAGCATGGTCAGTTTTAGTGCTCTCTTGTTTCTGTTTAGAAAACTGGACATTTCCTTTTACTTAGAGAAGGGAAGGGAGTTACATGTGGAATTTTTACACAACTGAGTTTTTCAGTTCATTAAGTTGGAAATTTTAAAAACAGAGGGACCACAGTGATCATTCAGTCTTACTTTTTACACCACAGGCCACAAAATTGCAACTTGTAGTTCCTGCAGGTAGCCCAGTGTGCCTGCAGGGTGGATTTCTTCTGCATCAGTACTTCCCAAACTGAAGTTAAGGCTTGCATGAAGAAATCTGCAATATTCTCTGCTTTGCCAAAGCCTCTATTCTTATATATTACACACCTATTTTATTGCTTAGCTTTACTACCATCCACCCGGAATTAAAGTGTTATTAATCATGATGTTGTGCTTTTTCAAGGTCACTATATTCAATTTTAAGTATCCTATTAAGTACACCTCTGCTCTGCAGTAATTGCTAAAGTTCTAAGATTGCTTGAATTGCCATATGTTATGTCATAAAAAGCTCATCTCTGCATACAACAAGGAGCACGGAGCCACAATGGCAGGTTGTTATTAGAGATCAGGGAGTCCATGTCACAGATACTCCCAGGGCTGTCCCAGGAAGACCTTAGCCCCATGGCCTGGAGAATGCCTGTCACTGTGAGCTGACAAAAGGAGATGTCCAGAACATGCTGCAGACTAAAAGGGTTTGCTGCCAATAGGAGCATGGGATTCATTATGGGATGCAGGAAAGGAAGATTTGAGAATTGCATAATTATGGGATGTTTAACTATTTTCCTGGGTGAGGCATCTTTGGTGAGCATGTGAGCGTACGGAGGTCTGAGTGCCAGCAGCTGCAGCCCCACCAAACATCATAGAGATCCGTGCACCAGCAACAGGAGTGAGCAAGGTTATGTAAGTCAGCTGCAATCTGTAGTGATTCTCAGGGTAGGTCAGCTGGCAAGGAGGTGAAGAGACCTGGGAGCAGCTGTGTGTGTCCCTAGACAGGAGACGACTGGTGAAGTTGACTCCCAGAGGGCCAGAACAGCTACTGAAGAGAGTGTGGGTCTAGCTAGGCCTTAACTGAGAACCTCAGTTCTATACGTGGCTGCGCAGGAGACAAGTGCAGAAGACAAGATTCACAGTCAGCTACTGGATAGGCTGAGTGCATAGGTCTATACTGTGCATATTTATTTATTTATTTATTTTTCCCCCTTCTTTACAGATCTTGCTCCTGATCAGCCAGCAAGGGGAAATGATGAGGCAGTTGGTGTTGTCTAACTGATGAATGTTTCTGTCTATGTCATACATGCATTGTATATATATGTTTGTATGTATGCCTGTTGGGAATATAGGTAGACTTGGGGGCATAGGACTCCTGGATCTGGCAGCCCTGAACACTACATAACTATAAAAAACCTATTTGCATTTGTGAATACAAATATGTGCATATTCCGCTTTATTTTAATCTTTCTAGTGTTCTAGCTCAAAAAACTAGCTTGACTATTAGAAGATTAAAAAATCAGTGGTACAGAATACTCAAAACACTGCTTCCCAAAGCTAGATAACATAAAGGAAGAAGCACAAGAGTGTATTTGTGAAGCTTGGACAGCTAAGTCAGAACATCACATTAGGATGCTGAGATGACAGATCTTTTTTCATAATGCTGGATATATTGTTACCTACTCCTCAATGCCTTAGGAGGGCAAGAAATCTGAATTGTACTTCCTCCTAGTTTTGAAGCATGTAAACTCATTCTATTGTTATTGCATAAGAAACCTATTGTAAGTCTGAAATCTTTCCTGAGTTTTCTGTATTCAAGATCTCTGTTAATACAATGTAAGCACTGGAAATGAATATTTTATGTTTTGTGAACTTCTGGAAATACAGTCCTGAAAGCTTTGTCCTTTTCCATGTTTTCTCATTCTCTGTTCTACAGAATATTATTGTTCAAGTCAAAAGTAAATATGAGCAAGACAGGACTTGTAACAAGGAAGGTGAGGCACTCTTTGGGAAACGAGGGGGTTTTATTTAAGTCTTTCTATTACCTGAATCAGTTCAGTAAATATTGCATGAAAAGAGGAAGATTTCTTCCTTTATTTTGGAAAATAACCCAAAAAAGGAGAAACTATATAATCAATTTGGTTCAATAT
The DNA here is from genome assembly GCA_013399075.1 of Chloroceryle aenea. Taxonomy (NCBI): domain Eukaryota; kingdom Metazoa; phylum Chordata; class Aves; order Coraciiformes; family Cerylidae; genus Chloroceryle; species Chloroceryle aenea. The sequence continues at coordinate 196,529 of VWZY01000380.1, read as the reverse complement.
TGTGATTTCTTGTGACTACTGGAATAATTTTCACAATGCATATAGTTAGATTTGCTCAAGTGTAGCTTGGAAGAAAGCAGAAACTAATAAGGTTGCTTTATGTCATTTCAGTATAACCCAATGTACAAAGAAAAAAAACCCAAAAACTGTCAACTCAGAAAAGGAACTCATTTCAAGAGGAGAACACTAAGACTGACACCATAATTTCAGTCATCTGAAATGAACAGTATCTTCATTATCTAGCAAAAGCAAAAAAAAAAAATCATAAAACCTTTATAGACCACAGATAGCTAAAAGTTAATGGCAAATACAAATAGCAAGCCAGCAATAGATTATTTTCATTAGGAACCTAAAATATGTCTGTTCTGCTATGCAGAAGCAGTTCCTAATGTATTTTAAATCAAAGACAAGGAAATCTACTGGGAAGAAAAACAACATAAAATCTAAAGCAGTTTGTCAGAGGAGAATACTGTCATTTTCCAAAAACCATCAGACAAAGCTTATATATTTATTGCTTATGTCTGTTCTATTTGTTTGCACACATACACATTTCTGAAAAAAAAGTATTAAAGTAACAATCATCTGGAATGGTCTAAGGTATAACACCCAGGGACTGTTAGACACTGGTTACAAAAAGATGCCAAAACCACTGGTAGCTAACAGTTTTTGCATATACCATTACTCTTATCCAAACTAAAGTTTTGAAAAATGCTAACTGGATAATGGTTCAACAAAATTAATTTCTAATATTTTTTTTAAACAGGAAGCCAGGTCTTGCCCAATATTTAATAAAAGAGGAAATTTTGTATATGTAAAGGATTGCCTACTTCAAAAATAATAGACAGCTCTTGCTTTCACCTATTCCTCTTGCTTCCTTTAGCCCTACCACAGGTGTTACTTTTGTCCATACTGACCCCTGTAGCAAATTCCTGGCTAATAAGTCAAGGAAATTATGCAACTCTTTTGGTCCAAGTCAATGGTTATCAATCTCCATTTTAAGATGCCTTCCCCTTCTGTCTCTCAACACACAGACAGACCACACCCCCCAAGGCACACATGCTATCTTCAGGGATACCTCACCTGAGAGGAAATGTCTGATGGCAGGAAGGAGTGGAGAAGGCAACCCCCTGGAGAGTATTACAGAGAGTATTCTGCCAAGAAACACTAGGGCCAGAGTGGAGAGACACTAGAGAAGCAATAGCTCAGTCAGTACTCAGAATGGGATGCAGACTTCCAAAGCTTGCAAAAGCCCGCCACAGCCCTGAAGACTTCTACGCTCCAATACCAGCATCTTAACCTAGACCACTGACTGAATTTCCTTCTTATTTTAAACACATTTGTGTTTCCGGATTTTGCATTCAAAAGATGGTCTTCTGTGTTTCACTTCATGAGAGACTTCAGTAAGTTCATTACATTCATACGCTGATAGAAATCTCATGTCCCTTTGGTTATAGCATTTTTGCTATAAGTTACTGTAACAAAGCATTTACACATGAAAATATCCCTCTTCAATGCTATTTAAGACAAGTAAGTTACTCAGGTAGAGGAATCTTTAATTAAATTTCAGTAAAGGGAGACCACCAAAAAAAAAAAAATCAAGACCAAAGCCTTGCACTCATGCAAAACCTGGTCAATATATTTACAAACTAGAACACCAGAAGTTCCACCTAAACATAAAAAAAAAATCCCAAACTTTATTCTGAGGATGATGGAGCACTGAAACACCCTGCCCAGAGAGGCTGTGGATTCTCCTTCTCTGAAGGCTTTTAATTTGTGGATGACACTAAGCTGGGGGGGAGCATTGATCCCCTGGAGAGTTGGGAGATGCTGCAGAGGGACCTGGACAGGCTGAGTCGATGGGCTGAGGCCAATGGGATGAGGTTTAACAAGACCAAGTGCAGGGTCCTACACCTTGGCCACAGTAATCCCCTGCAGTGCTACAGACTGGGGGATGAGTGTCTGGAGAGCGGCCTGGCAGAAAGGGACCTGAAAGTACTGGCTGATTACCAGCTGAACATGAGTCAGCAGTGTGCCCACAGGGCATGGAAGGCCAATGGCATCTTGGCTTGTATCAGGACTAGGGTTGTAGTTCTGCCCCTGTACTCAGCCCTGGTGAGGTCTCACCTTCAGCACTATGTGCAGGTCTGGGCTCCTCACTCTCAGAAGGATCTTGAGGTGCTGGAGCAGGTCCAGAGGAGAGTGATGAGGCTGGTGAAGGGACTGGAGGGAAAGTCTGATGAGGAGAGGCTGAGGGAGCTGGGGTTGTTCAGCCTGGAGGAGACTCAGGGTGAACCTTATCACTCTCTACAGCTACCTGAAAGGGAGTTGTAGTCAGGTGGGGTCCAGGCTCTGCTCCCAAGCAACTTGTGACAGGATGAGAGGGCACGGCCTGAAAATACACCAGGGGAGGTAGTTATAGGTTATAGGTTATATCCAAATATTAGGAAGCACTTCCTTCACGGAAATGGTGATCAGACACTGGAATGGACTGCCCAGGGAGGTGGTGGAGTCACCATCCCTGGTGGTATTTAAGGAAAGATTGGATGTGGTGCTTAGTGACATGGTCTAGCTAATGTCATGGTGTTGGGTCATACTCTGGACTTGATGATCTTGGACAGCTATTCCAGCCTGTGATTCTGTGAAGACCTGCCTGTGCAACCTGATCTAGGTGAACCTGCTTTAGCAGGCAAATTGGACTAGATGATCCCCAGAGGTCCCTTTCAATGCTTCCCATTCTGTGATTCTGTGCCTCTGTACTCCAAAGTAAAAGGAGGGAAGACATCCTTGCCAATATCCCAGCAGGATAAGGACAGAAGAAGTAAGTCCTTGGTGCTGTAGTTAATGGACCATTCATAGTGGCAAGGATTTCACATCAGTCCAACAAATGTGAAACTTTGAGACAATTGTTTCTACCATCTAGGTGATGATGATCATCAGATACACCTTGGAGAATCTTCCCTTATGGGACATCTACCCCAAATACGTTCTGTTTGAAGTGAGTACCATTCACTGAGATGCTGAACTCCCCACGAATGCCAATTATATGAACAGCTTCTATAGAAAATGACATGTCCCACTGGGAATAACTAATAATGTTGCAGTTCATCAAAGAAGGAAATACAAAACATCCTAGAAATAGTTTTGTGGGAGAGCTTCAGAAAAAATAACTCTGGGGAAAACAGAAAGTAAAAAGGTGACCCAATTTCTTTGTAGAGTCAATGCATTTTACTGCAGTTAATGAGAAGGCTGTTGTGTGGGTGATGTATCCTGGTATGACAAGTTCACTCTTTGAAATAAGCTTTCTCGCCACAACTATGAAGGAAATCTTTTTCAGACACTACAAAGTGACCCATGCCTGGATTCTGGGTTTATTGGACACCACCCACAAGAAGTGGTGAACTACGATACTGTTAATATAACTCCTTTATATCTTACTTGAAAACAAGTTAACATCATTCTCATAATAATATTCCTTTTTGAAAACTTATTTTCTCCTTTTCATTTATATACATACATCTCTTGTCTGTTTTCTATCTTCAAGTTATGTACATAACTTTCTCAGGCATTTCTCAGTCACTGGACAGCTTATTCTTTTTTAAATGAGACAAATATCCATGAACATAAGAAAAAATCCAAAACAGGTGTGTCATTTCCGTAACAGCTACTATCTATACACTGGCCACCAGAGTTCTCTCATTCATTTCTAAAAGTTTGATTTCATTGTTTACACAACTTGCTTCCTCTGAGTACCAAATTGGCCTTTACTTTCTAAACCATTTACAAGATTGATTTAAAGTGTGCTGCACCCAGTACCTCCTCTCTCCCACAGTAATATGCCATTCCTTTTGTTGACAACTCTTTTTGTAGGGGATTTGTGTGTTTTAAATGCATTTTTCACCTCATCTAGGCATGGATGAGAGATTGCTACAAGAAGTGGATGTCCCTGTAGATGTTCTTGGTCCAAACTGGAATGAGGAGTGGGACCAAGGGCTATGGTGACCTGCTGGGACTTCCTGAAAATTAGTGGCAGTGCTCTGGATAATTTCTCTGTGCCTAGACCCCTGATCCAGCCCTCCTGAGAGAGTGCTGGTATTCTTCCTTTGGTGCACACTGAAGACTTGGGCCAACATTTCATAGGGGGTGAAGGGGAAGGCAAGAGTAATCATAGACACTCTGGGTCATCTGACTCATTGTGGTAACAATATAAAGCCAGCTGCACATGCAGCTTTTTTTAACCACCTTTTTTTTTGTATCAAACAGGTCCAAAAAAAAACCAAAACAAACAAACAAAAACAAAGTTGGTACAGTACCCATGAAAGCAATGTCTGTTGCCCCAAATGTCAGAACTGGCAGGTAAAATTTTGGGACGCAGCAGAATTCAGCAGAGGCCTCTTTCAGACAGCGGATAAAGGATGTTCCCACTTCTTTAAACAGCCCCAATGACTTTTTTTAGGAAAGGGAGAGCAGAATTGACATATAACACTGTGGGTTTACTGAAAGAAGCAAAGAGGGTCACTATTATTTGAATATTTGAGTCTTAAAGGGGCACATTCAGGAAACAATCTAATAACTTCAACAGACTAAGCCTGCACACAGAAAAGATAACACACCTATAACTTTGTGACCCTGTGGAATAATGACTGGAGGTGACTTAAAAATTAAAATAGTATTAAAGGTGCAGCATTGTTCACACATTAATGAAAGGTATAACACTGGAGAAACTTTCAGGGTGACATGCAACTGGTGTGCAAGGAATCCATTTCACAACAGTTCCCTAGGCAAACCTGCTTGAATGCAGCATGGGGAATGGAGTGGAGTGAAGATTCTGTGGCCAGGCCCTGTGAGATCAGAGCAGAGATGGGAACTTGATGGTACTACAGAACTGATAAGCTGCCTTTTCGACACTGTTTTTGACAAAGTACTGTCCTTTGTGCGAACTTTGCTCATCATAATGTACAAAAACACATCTTCACCCCAAAGTGCAACCACCCCCTCACTGAGTTTGCAAAAGCAAAGCGAGAGAAATTTACACCAATCATAACAAAGGCATTTATGATTAGAGTCACTCAAGCTCCACCTTGAAGATAAAAAATGATTATAAAAATGGTTTAAGTAAGGGGAGGTGTCAGGGAAGGCCTCAGTGTGGACAAGTCAGGGCAGATATTATCACTGATCTGACTCCTGGGATCAATAGAAGGGCTGAACCTTGCCAGTCACAGAAGTTCTCTCACTGGGCACCATCAGCTCCCCACTGGCTGCCTGAGACCGTGGAGTGCGACTGGACCCAGGGAGTGCAGTGCACTGCTAGTGAATCCAGAGCTGTGAGAGTTCAGAGATTGAACACGACCGGACTGATTGTGCCAAACTGGACAGCACTCAGAATCTAACCCAGCCACCCCCAGCCCCTCTGATATCTGAGGAGCAGCTGTAATGCAAAGGGGTTTATTTTCTACCAGATTACTTTACCCTTTTCACATGACAGACCCACCATGGTGAATATCATAATCATGCACTGTCTGAAAGAATAACAAATGCAAGTATAAGTCATAGCTGAAAAGTCAGCATCATAGTTATTCAGTGCCTTATTGGAACTACATGAGGTTTTGACACATTGGGTACATTAACCTTTATGCTAAAAGACCAACTTAGTTTCACACAAGAATAGTCTTGTTATAGCAACTCTGACTAAATTTAAATGTGGCTCATCTCTGTGATTAAGTGTTCTTAAACTCTTTTTTATAGAAGATTTTATGGCTGATTACTTTAATACATCTTATCAAGCAGTTGGTAATAAATATTTAGAAAAAGATGAACATGACAACTCACCACTAGTAAATCAGACTGTATTCTGCATTCTTGAAGCCACATGAGCTCACAAAATACATGCCTGACCTTCACTAAAATAACAAATTCCAGAAGGGACTTCTGTGAAGCCAAAAAAGTACCATAGACTATAGAAGCGCTAGAGGTACAAAAGGTACAATTATGACCATAGAAGCTATCAGTGGTACTATACTTAAAGGATGCACAAAAAACTTCTCAGTGTGAATGGTAGAGAGTGTTTTAATCTGAGAAAAAAACAATCAAATGTAATAAGTGGTGGAGGAAGTCACAGGACTTAGAGCAACAATCTTTGATGTAAATTCATTTAACAGTCTCATATAAACAGTCAGTTTCAAAATCAAAGCAGAGGAAATTCAGAAGAGAGAAAACAAATTTGAATTCTATATAAAAAGTTATGGCAAATAAAGAGGGGTAAACATTACCTTGCTTTTGTTGATTACTACAGCTGAAAAGCTAAATACGCTCTACATACAACAAAGAGAAAAGGATGGAAAGCCAATGGTAGCAATCTGAAAAGTTTTTGTATTTAATTTACCACAAAGTATGGCAACAAAGACTCAAAAAGAAAGAGAACTCTGCATTTTTTTTTGTCTATTTCTGAATTATACTATTCAAATCTGCTTTTTTTTTTAAAGAAAATTTCTATTTGCATATGGTGTGAAAAAACTGCTTTGGAAAACTTCCCTTTTCAACAGTAAAGTTTATGACAGATCCTGTAACCATGCTAAATACTACTAAAGGCACTACTCCCAGCAATTTAATTTCTTGTGTCCATCCTGTACTCTGTTACAGTACAGGTTTCCACTCCTCTTTCCTATTTACTCTTTCAGACACCTTGTTTTGACTTACCTATGGATGTTTATTCCTATTTTCAGGAAGATGTCAGTGTCACAAACTACCTAAGAATTCAAAAAAAACAGATTTTGAACATGTTGGTGCAGAAGGGGAGAAAATAATTTACACAGCAATTGCTGTGCAATGATTTCAGTTGTTAAAAGGGAGAGATGTGAATTATATAAATAGCAACATCCTGATGGCATTTCCACATTTATATTGTCCTAGAATCAGGCAGTTTTCAAAACTGCATTTTCTACTGCAAGAAAGTCAGAACAGTTTTAGGACTGAATACACCAGTGGCATTCATATTTCACTTGCACTTTAAAAGCAGAGAAATATTTAAATACAAGGTAAGGCTTAGTGGAGGCCTATGTACAACTAAATTACTTGCCATTCTTTGCTTTAAAGCACACTTTAAACACTTTTATTAACAGAACATAAAGGGGTGGAAAAAAAGGTACCGAATGATGTTTCTACCGTACACCACAAGGTAGCAGTAAAGGATAAAAGGAAAGAAGGTTAAGAAGTAACCACTAAAGACCCCAGGAGAGAGGGAAGGAGGGAAAAAATAAACAGACAACACTTAGCAATTTTGATGGATCCTCCACAGCCTAATTACATACATGTGCAAATTAAATGACTTGGTGTAAATGACACATTAAACAGGCAGGAAAAAAAGTTAGTTATGTTTGGGTGCAACTTCAGACATCCAGCTGCAGTCCTTTTCTTGGCAAATCTTCGTGTTTAGCAATTCACTATGTTTGGTAGTCTAGCTAAGATATCATCACCACTATTCAGTAGGCCAAGATCATCTACAGGAGAAACCGTTTATTGGTGGCTAGGAGTGAGCAAATGAAGCATGTTTATTTCTGCATTTTGGTGGACTTCTTTCTTTCCCCAACAACAGGGGATCAGCCAAAGTAATTGCAGTCCATTTCAAGAGACATATGAGCGAAAGATCATGTTTCAGTATTTCCAAGTGTATTCAAAATTGCATTCATTAAGATTACATATGTCTGTTCCTGGTGGTATCAGCTATTTGTGGTAACCAAAATTAGATTAACTTTGAAGACCTGCTCCAAATGGCCACTATTTTTTTTCCTCATTTAATAACATTTGCTTGCAAACAATGAAGGCAACTCAACAGCAGAACATATTTTTCACCTTTAAATTGCACTGCACATTTAGCCACTGAATGGCTGATACTCACCACCAAACTAACAGCTAATGTTGAGAGTCAGAAACATTTTAATTGAGATTCTAAGAATTGGCAATTGTGTTATCTTTGGTAGCTGTTGTTAAGCATACTATCTGTCTACGCTACATAATATCCTGCCTGGTTGGACAGGGCAGAGTATTTTCTTATTTTTTTTTAAATGAAACTTTTTAATACTTTTGCTGTTGCTCTCAGTAACTTCACTCGAAACACTCTTTCCACATAAATGTGTGTCATAACATTGACTCATTAACATGAAGGTAGACAGGAGCAATAAATGACAGACTTACCTTGACTAAAAAAGTGCCAGTATTTGCATTAAAAAGAGGGAGAAAAAGAATTCTTTGCAAGGCATAGATAATAATAGTGTTAGAAGTCTGCTATCTACTCAGAAGCCTATGCTCATGGATTTATTTGTTGCTCTTTATTATCTATGAATGCTCAGTATATCACGATTTTTAATTCCTGATGTTGTGTGTGTCATCTATCCAACAATAAAAATGCAGATCCTTTTCTGAGGTGATTACTCACTTATGACTGTTTTTTTAAAGACAGGAACAAGAACAGAATGAAGTTATAGACATGGAAAGATACTTCAATTACCACAGATTGTTACTACTACTATAGATGAGTATGGCTATACAGTGTAGCATTATGAAACTGAATATATGCCTCATCAGAAACCCTCTCTTAATCAGGTAGTTCCTAAAGCTTCTCTCAGGAACTTCTGCAGATAAATCAAGTGTATATATAGAGATGTGCAGTTTGAATACCTGATAATGAGCTGTTGTTTTGTTCAGGATCTTCAGTTTCCTGAGCGATTTCACAGATAGGTAGTATCAAAGCTATTACTAAGACATCATAGTTAGCAAAGAGAAGCAGCCTGGTTAGTCAGGCAAACAAATCTCAGCTTCCAAATGAAAACGATTCTGGCAAATGAATCACAACAGACCAGAGACTAAGGAACAAAAAGGTATTTTCCTTCTTACCCTGCCGTTGTACTTGCTGCAACATGTGTCTTTCAGGTAATTCTTCTCCAAGGTTTAATCTCTACTCAGTATCAGGTAAAGATTGTTAAATTAATGTGTGCACAAGAGATGAAAAAATAAATATATAATGTCCAACAGATGCTGCAGATATAACAGGCCACTGTTCTCACTCTTCCTTTTCATTCCTGTTTTCTGAAGTGTGCCAAGTGAAATGCTTCACTGATAGTGAAGTACAGTGAAATAATCAAGATTTAAAAGTACATGAACTATCTTACAAGCATTTCTACAAATTGAGGAACTATAGACCTTTCTCAATGCTTTTCTTTTTTTTGAAATTCAGAAAAAAAATGGGAATCTGACAACAATGCTTCATATAGTCACATAATGAATAGTTGTTCAGCTTGAAAATACGAAAGAAGGTATAAATCCCCTATTCACATAAAACCGATGTAAAATGTACAAAGATTAATTGTCAACTTATTTATCATTCAGTTATTTCTTGCTGATGTGGCCAGTATTTTTCACTTAAAATACCATAAGGGAATAAAGACCTTTAATGTGAGTTTTCCTACAGCTGCTTGAACAATTTTTAGCTGCAGTGTGTTCGAAACCTTTTCTCTGCAACTATTAATTATTTATTATTCATGGTAAGGGTGAATGACAGGTTTGAGTAATACATTATCAAAGATGTTTTCACTGATGTTAGCACTGGTGTTAGCTGAATTATTTACTTAGAACTTTTTTTTTTTTTTTAACATTTGTCTTGCTGTAAATTGTGGCAGATATTTTAAATGGAAAGTATTGGTTGAAATAGCCAGCATGGGACAGAAACTTAGTAAGTTAGCTGTCCTTTAGGTAATGAAATTACAGAATCACAGAATGGTAGGGGTTGGAAGGAAACTAAAGATCATCTAGTCTAGTGCCACTGCCAGAGCAGGATAGCCCAGAGGAGATCACACAGAAACCAGTCCAGGAAGCCTTTGAAAATCTCCATAGAAGGAGATTCCACCACCTCTCCGAGCAGCCTGTTCCAGTGCTCTGTTCCACTCACATAGAAGAAGTATTACATCAT
>VWZY01000380.1:165683-186374 GCA_013399075.1 Chloroceryle aenea | reverse complement strand
CAGCCTTTACTCACATGGTAGGCACTCCAGGCCCACCCTTTGTCATCTTAGAGACCCTGTGCTGGACCCTCTCCAGTAACTCCTTGTCCTTCTTGAACCAGGGATTCCAGAACTGGACACATTATTCCAGGTGAGGCCTCACCAGCACATCGTAGAGGGGGAGAAGAAGCTCTCTTGACCCACCAGCCACATTCTTCCTAATGCATCCCAGGATGTCATTGACTTTCTTGGCCCTGAGGGCACACTGTTGGCTCATGTTCATCCTGTTGTCCACTAGGACTCCCAGGTCCTTTGCCCCAGAGCTGTGCTCCAGCAGATCAGCCCCCAACCTTTTTGGGTTCTCCCCAGATGCAGCAATCTACACTCACCCTTACTGAATTTCATTAGATTTCTCCCCACCCAGCTCACCAGCCTGTCTATTTCACACTGGATGCCATCACAGCCTTCTGTCATGTCAGACACTCCTCCCAGTTTTGTATTGTCAGCAAACTTGCCAACAGTATGTTCTTATCCCTTCATCCAGGTCACTGATGAATGTATTGAATAGGGCTGGACCCAGTACTGACCCCCCGGGGGACACCACTGGCCACAGGCCTCCAAGTAGACTCTTCCCAATTGACCACAGCTCTCTGAGGTCTTTCCGTCAGCCAGTTCCCATTCCATCTCACCACATAATGATCCAATCTACACTTCCTAAGCTTGGCTGTGAGGGTGTCATGGGAGACTATGTCAAAAACTTTGCTGAAGCTGAGGTAGATCACATCCACTGCCTACCCCTCATCTAGTGATGCCATCATAAAAAGCTATCAGATTAGTTAAGCATGAGTTCCCCTTGTTGAATCCATGCTGACTATTTGTGATAAGCCTCTCTTCCTCAACATGCTTTGAGATGGCACCAAGAACAAGGTGTTCCATCACCTTTCCAGGGATGGAGGTGAGACTGACTGGCCTACAGTTACCTAGGTTCTCCTTCTTGCATTTTTTGAAGATTGGAGTGGCATTGGCTTTCCTCCAGTCTTCAGGCACCCCTCCTGTTCTCCAGGACTTTTCAAAGATTATGGAGAGTGTCACAGCAATGNAAGCATGAGTTCCCCTTGTTGAATCCATGCTGACTATTTGTGATAAGCCTCTCTTCCTCAACATGCTTTGAGATGGCACCAAGAACAAGGTGTTCCATCACCTTTCCAGGGATGGAGGTGAGACTGACTGGCCTACAGTTACCTAGGTTCTCCTTCTTGCATTTTTTGAAGATTGGAGTGGCATTGGCTTTCCTCCAGTCTTCAGGCACCCCTCCTGTTCTCCAGGACTTTTCAGAGATTATGGAGAGTGTCACAGCAATGACTTCTGCCAGCTCCTTCAGCACTCGTGGGTGCATCCCATCAGGGCCCATGGATTTGTAGATGTTCATTTTGCTTAATTGATCTGTAACCCATCTGAAGCAAAACCTTCCTTTCTTACGACTTCCTTTGTGGCTTTCAAGGTCTGGGACTCCTGAGGACTGGTCTTAGCAGTAAAGACTCAGGTAAAGGTCGCATTCAGTAACTGACTTATCCACGTCCTCGGTCACCAGAGCACCCACTTAATTCAGCAGTGGGCTCATATTTCCTCTAGTCTTCTCTTAGCCTCCAACGTACTTGAAAAAGCCTTTCTTGTTGTCCTTGACCTCCCTTGTCAGGTTTAGTTCTAAGGAAGCCTTAGCTTTCTTTATCTCATCCCTACATCCTCTGACAACATTCTTGTATTGCTCCCAAGTGGTCAGCCCATTCTTCCATGTTCTATATACTTCTATTTAAGTTTATTCATTAGCTCCCTGCTCATACATGCAGGTCTCCTACCTCTCTTGGGGATGCTCCAGTCTTGAGATTGGAGGAAATGCTGCTTGGATATTAATCTACTCTCTTAGGGTCCCCTACCATCTAGAGCCCTATCCCACAGGAATTCTCCAAGCAGGTCCTTGAAGAGGCCAAAGTTAGCCCTTCTGAAGTGTAAGCTTGCTTGTGGCTCTGTGCCTACTTCATATGATCCTGAACTCCACCATCTCATAGTCACTACATCCAAGGCTGTCCCCTGCCTTCACATCCTTGACAAGTCCTTCCTTGTTTATCAGTACAAGGTCCAGCACTACTACTCTCCTTGTTGGGTCCTCCACCACCTACATCAAGAAGATATTTTCAGTTCACTGGAGGAGCCTCCTGGATTGCAGGTGCCTGCTTGTGTAGTTTTTACAGCAAACGTCAGGATAATTGAAGTCCCCCATGACAACTAAAGCCTGTGATTTTGAGGCTACTTCCAGATGCCTGTAGAAGCTCTCATCAGCTTCCTCATCCTGATCGGGTGGCCTGTATTAAATGCCCACAACGTCTCCCGCATTAATCTGCCCCTTAATCTTTACCCACAAGCATTCAACTTGCTTTTCATTCACCCTCAGGGAGAGCTGGATACATTCCAGTTGCTCTCTCACATGAAGAGCAACTCCACCACCTCACCTTGCTGACCTATCATTCCTAAAAAGAACATAGCTATCCATAACAGAATTCCAGTCATGTGAGCTGTCCCACCATGACTCAGTAATTACAATAACATCATGACCTCATGGTCCTGAGACCACACATAGATCTGTAGTTCTTCCTGTTTTTTCCCCATACTGCTTAAGTTAGTGTACAGACATTTCAGAGAGGTAGACAAGGGTGCAGGTTTTCCTGGAGAGAGGGAGGCTGTACCATTGTCATACATAGCTCCAGGATGGTCTGCCTTCTCATTATTGTCTTTGGGTAGCTAAGGAGTCTTGGTGCCAAACCTGGTTGAACTGATTTATCTCCAGGTGGGTGCACCACCATTCCCCACTGCCACTGAGCAGACTGAAAGGCCCTACCAGCACACCATCCTACAAACAGCAGCATGCCACGCCTAGGTCCCTCTCTGGCCAGCCCAGTCCCATCCCCATCCCCCTTCAAGTCTAGCTTAAAGAAATTTCGAGGAACCCATCTAGCTCTTGCCGCAGGATTCCTTTCCCCATTTGAGACAAGCAGTCCCCATCTGTGGCCAGCAGTCCTGGTGTCTTGTAAAGTAGCCCATGTTCAAAGAACCCAAAATCCTGATGATGACACCAGTCGTGTAGCCAGGTGTTGATCTGCTGGTTCCTTCTGTTTGTGCTCTCATCAAACCTTGGAACTGGTGGGATAGAGGCAAACACTATTTGCACTCCCAATCCTCTCACCAGATGTCCTAGGGCCCTTAAGTCTTTCTTCACTGCCCTCAGACTTCTTGTTGTAATTTCATCACTCTATACCTGAAAAGTTAATAACGGGTAGTAGTCTGTGGGCCAAACCAGGGTTGGGAGTTTTTTCTGTATGCCCTTAACCCTGGCCCCAGGGAGGCAGCAGGCTTCCCTAAGGAGTGGATCTGGACTGCAATATAGGACCTTCCACTCCCCTCAGAAGTGAGTCCCAAAGGACAAGGACCTGCCTTTCTTTCTTAACTGAAGATATTTTGATGCTAGGCCTACTCTGTCCTGGCCTCTGTGACCTCTTGAATCTAGGCAAGCTATCACCACTGCCATTCTTCAGTTCCTCACATCATACCTCTTCTGCAAGGGTACCTGGGAGGATGAGGAAGTTGTTGACATGCTTGCTGTGTCAATTGGAAACTTTTTGCCATTTCTCCCTGTCCTCTAAATCACCTCAAGGATAAGAAATGCTTCTTCCTCAGACCACAGTCTGAGATAAGATAAATTTAAAGACTGAATCTCCATATAAGTCCATTAAGGAGTTATCCGTAATGTCAGATAAATTATAGAGCCAAAACCTTGCTTAATGGAAAAAGTTCTATTTTCCTCACTGATGTCTTTACAAAGAAATACGAATGTGGTGCCAATTTGAATGTTGCATTCAAATAGTTAGTTTGAATTTTACTTAATCTGGCACAAGTACAGAGTCATTTTGAAAGTAACTGGTTAATGCATCTCATTTCATGTGTGAAATTCAGTAACTGGAAGACTTAATGGAATAGCAAATTGATTTCTTATCAACTTAGTCTAACTTTCTTGGTCTAACTACCTGGTATATTTTACAAAACTTTCAAAGGGCAGGAGCATGTATCCTTAAAGAAATTATTTAGGACAGGCTGCGGAAACTAGTTAAGAAAACCCAGAGAAATATCATCCATTTTGCCTCACCCTCCAAACACAAGATGACCATGAAACACTGTATTTTTAGCAGCTATATTCCCACCATACGGTACTTGAAAATGAGATGCCAGTTGACCTTCTCATTCACCTGTTCAGCTATTTTTTCTTTAAAAAAAAATAAATTAAAATTAATTATTTTATGAAATACATAATTTGAAATGAGGTACTAATTTTAAGTCTCTGACATGAGATGCAGTTAGATTAGGCCACTTCTCTGTAAAAATAAATTCCAGTCCTGTTTATCTTGGAGAGAAATACATCCAAAAGTTCCAAAAAGTCAGCAAATTTTAAAGTGTTGTAGCATCTTAGTAATGTATGGGCTTGTCCATATGTGTTGTTCTTGGAACTCTTCCCAGAGTCCCACATTGATGGCTTTTGAAATACTGGTTTGGTTTGACTTTTTTGTTTGTTTAGGGCTTTTATGTTTGTTTTGTTGTTTTTTTTTCTTTTGTTAAGATTGTAATATAGCAGTATAACTTACTCTACAGCTTGCAAAACTACAAATTGAAATGACAAATTGAAACTGCAAGTTTTCAGAGTCCAAATTAAAAAAAAACACTCTCATCAACATCCAGGTGCTTGTTTGAATATTCCTGAATAATATGACTCCAGAGATGAAGATGATTATGCATAACTGTGGAAATTTACAAATTTATTTCTGTTGTTTTATTCCAGCTTTTAAACATCATCTGTCAGGTTTCTGTCAGCCTCTGTAATAAAAACTCATTTAAAAATATAACTCATAATAAACTCATAATAAAAAATGGCAGATGTAATTGTAGCCCCACTAAACAGACTTTTATTTATTTTTTTATTTAACTGAGCAGCTAGCAAATAGGCACAATGTTTTGAAAGATTTTGTGCGATTAGCTTTTACCATTCAGCTGGATGGTATTCACAAAATCAATCCTCAGTGCTGAGCCCAATCCCTGTGTATTACGATCCAGCAAATGAGCTGATTTAACAGCAATGAAACTTTATCTGTCTTACTGCCACAGTTATGGATAAAGCACATAATGATAACTTACCAACAAATTAAAATTGCAAAAATATACCGGATATTTTATATAGCAAGGATTAGAAAATCTAATCAGAGGACTACATTTGAAGCTAGAAGTCAGTCTAATTTAACCCTCCAATCTCACTAGTGGGTTTTAAATAAACAGGTCAGAGTTTTAAGGGTACTCAGCATTTAGTGTATTATTTAATATGATAACAAGTACTGAGTGTCTGGAAAAAAAAATAAACCCTAACCACATATATTTATGTATTAGTTTACAAGCTTAAGTGTAGGCATCCAATCTTTAAAATTCTGATTATCCTTCTTAAATTAGGTGGTTAAATAAAGTGCTGCTTTCATCCTCTAACCTAGAAAAAATTCCATTTCATTTCCAGATACATTCCGCCATGCTTAAAATGGGTGCTAGAAAGTGCCCCAAAGCAGTATATTTCTCTACCCAACAATCCCATTCACTTGTGAACACAGGCAGAGAACAGCAACATTTCTCAAACACACTGACAAAGCAAATCCTTTCAGAGACGGAAGGCAGGCTTTTAAACATGTAGCTGCATATCTCCCAAAACTAGAGTCAGATCATTTACAGTGTCTGCATCCAAGGCAAATTCTACTGAACTAAATTTATATCTATCATCCATTCATATATAGAAAAAAAAAACCAAAAACATTAGGTCATATTAAATTTGTTATTAATACCAATGGCTCCTTTGCAGTCCTCACGATCTGTCATATCAGGCTGCATACATTTTTTCCACAATGTTGTACTGTCCTTCTGCTAAATAGAAATGCTTTTAGTTTCCCTCATAGAAACTGCATGCACTTTCCTTCAAAAAATGAAAAAAACGAACAGCCTAACAAATTCACATGCTCCTAGTTTCACAAATAGCAAAGTTGTCTTTTGTATCCTTTGCATATTTATCTAGAAGATGTTTTTAGTTTCATTGCATTTAATGCTACCAGCAAATGCTGATATCTTGGAGCACAAATTGCCACATTTTTCCTAATAAAATTCTATGTGTTAATATATTTCTGTGACACATTAAAAAAAAAAACAAAACAAAAAAACAACCAACAAACAAACATATTCTGAGAATTGTATCTCCTGAGAATTTGTAAAAAAGTAAAAATTGGATATGGAAGTAGTTGTCATATTATCCTGGAAGGGACTTGTTATTTTCTTTTACTCTTTCAAGGTCTAAAAAGAAAACACTAGACAAAATGTTCTAAGTTTTATCATAATAGGAACATTGAAGAATGGATCAGATAAAACAGAAGTGGCTTCCATTTTTTTTCAGTAAGTTGCTACAGAGAATTGGAAGCATAAAAAAAAAATTACAATAAAATATATTTCAGGAGATCTATGTGCTTTTGCAGTTCTTAGCGTCCTCTCTCTTGAAGTGTGTCACTTAACAACTCCACATCAGCCATGAGACTTTCCACATAACACAGTTCCACATAACACAGTTCACGGTACCTGGAGAATCTAGAAAGAGTCCAAGATATATTTTTTTTCCAGTTAGCACTATTTTCCCTCGCACTTTCTTTTCCCTTTGCTTGTCTTCAGTAATACAGCCAAAACAGCCACCTCTCACATCTCTGAGAACCACCATACTCTGATCTGTGAACGGCACATACTTTTTGCCTGCTGTGGATATGCCCAACAAGCACAAGACAAGGGGAAGCTGCAAAGAACTTATTTTATAGAGACTACTTGACTGTGAGAGACTGACAAAATTTATGCTTTTGTTACACTTTTAAGTACACTTTTAATTCTATGCCTCCCTGTGTATTTTCATTAAATCGTTAATGGAATGATGTAAAAAATCTCTGTGGCAACACAAATAATTAATTTCTCTTTGTTAAGGCATCTGTGGTAACAGATATTATGATAATATTCCATATTTAGTCTCAGTGTTGCTCCCAGGCCTTAAATCAGTGCAAACTCTAAGTTTCTAAACCAACAAAAAAGAACACCACCACACACAAAAAAGACCACCAACACCTCAGTATTTCTTTGTCCTCCTTCTCCCCATCCTCTCCCAGAATAGACAACTATTTTGTTCATAAGTACTATTATTTATCTATAGCAATTTAAGCTTCCCATGACCCTGACCTTTATTATAACGCATATAGTCAATGTTTTCAAGTTTACCGTCAAAGCTGTGATAACTTATTCATTCCCTTCTTCATAAACAGTTTCTGAACTGAAATGAACTTAAACCATAAAGCTATAAATCAGGTCCATTCAGGATTCCACTCCTTGGGCTAAATCATCTACTCATCTACTATTTAGAGTACATACATAAACAGGTATCTCCTGGTCTTTCATCAAACAACTATCATTTTGAAACATTAATTTGAAGTGAAAATATGGCTTTAGGACATTTCTAATATACTTTGTTGTTTCAGTTAATAAATATTAATACTCCCATGTTTTGACCCTTGTATGTTATTGGCACAATGGCTAGAAG
Organism: Chloroceryle aenea; assembly: GCA_013399075.1. NCBI lineage: Eukaryota > Metazoa > Chordata > Aves > Coraciiformes > Cerylidae > Chloroceryle > Chloroceryle aenea. The sequence goes on along the minus strand of VWZY01000380.1, from coordinate 178,699 downwards.
CTAATCAATTTAAAACTTAGAGAAATTTTAATATTCCTTTCACTGTTAGGGAAAGTGTCAGTATACCATCCATAAAATATATTAAATTATGGTGCTTCTATATTTATTACTCTGCAGCAAAATGCACTGTGAAAGTAATCATTTCAAATGAGCACCTTTGGTAAAGAAGCCAAAAACAAATACCCAAAAAAGTAAAGTCAGACAGCTGCTCTTAATTCTTGAACAGTTCCAAGTCTAGAAGAGGGATAAATATTTCTCAGATGTTGTGATTTGACTAAAGGAAAGAGCCCATTTGCAAAATTTTCCTCTCAAGAGGAAAGAACTAGCTAGAAATAATAATAACTAGAAAATAAAGATAACTAAAACCATAAATAACTATGGAAAGAAATAACTAGATAAATATAAAGAAAAATCCCCAAACAAATAGTAAAATGAGTTTGGTTTATTGTTCTATATATATGTTGTCAGTTTGTTTGTTGGTTTGTTTTTTTTCCTTTCAATTCAGCGTTAAAAGGTGCTATTGATGGTAAACCACTCTGCAAGTCTTTCAGGTTGTGGTGAAGTACATTTGTTCTACAACTATTCAAACCTCAAGGGTAGCTGCTGGGGAAAAAAAAAAATAGAAAAAAAAGGAAAGTTTTATTAAAGAGACTCATATGCTGTGTGTTGGCACTATTTAAAGAAGTATATTTTTTCTTATTTAGGTCAGGGAGTTGCTGAGAGCCTCATATGCATTGAGCATGGGAAAATAATTATTCATGTGTTGAGGGTAAAAAGAAAATAAAATGACATTTTAAAAATCAGACTTTGGAAACTAATTTTTGTAGTTTGTTGGGTTTTTTTTAAAGGGTGCTAAATGTTTCTGATTTCATATGAAGCACATTGCTTGTGTTGAATGCCTTAGATATGAACTCTAAAACTACCAAAGAAAAATACAGTACACCTATACCAGGCTGGCAGCTAACACACATCTTCTATACCACACCAAAACTATTTAAGATTGCATAGATTACCACAACAATTTTAGGCAACCTTCAGATAAAATGAGGTCTAATTTGTTGTTAATGGCTTACTATTGATATCACTTAAACTATCCATGTAATAATGATGATGTATTCTTTCATCTATTTACCAGTCTTTGAACAGCCCATGACCATTATACAAATGAAAGGAGATATGTCTATAAAATATTGCTCTAGACTTTGTACTTTTGCAAGTAAATTGCTTAAGATGTAGATGACAGGTATTAATATCATTTTTAAGCTAAAGAAACCTTTTCTCTTTTGCAAATTAAGACAAAATAACCTCATTCCAAGGTTATTTTAAAACAACAACAACAAAACCTGTCAGCAAGGTCTCTAACTCCAATTGCCACGGAAAAAAAACAGGGAGTGGAATCTGCTGTAAACTCATTTTCTAGAAGAAGCTTCTGTTTATGTGTTGAATATAAACCAATTTGTTGAAAAACAATCAAAAGAAATGACAAAATCCCCCAAATTAACACCTATATGCACACATATTTCTAAGAATTCTTCACTCTTCGCTACATACACAGAAGGAGATACTGAATTCAAATTTTCTCTGTAATTCACAATACAGTATTTACTTCAATCAACTGTAATTTTTTGATGTATACGTTAAGTAATACCTTACCCATTTCAAGTGGGCTGCAACATTTTAAAGTGGAAGCAACAAGGTTTTGTCTGTAGATTCTTGAGAACTAAGTAGAAATTAAGTAGGAATTGAAGCTGGCCTTAGCTTTTGATGTTAGCTACACAATTCAAAAGAACCATGTAAATAGAATTTACAGCCTCATGAAATTGTGAAGCCACAAGCAGGATGTCAGTTTATTGTCCAAACCATTACAGAAATCTTGTCTAGCCTTGTGAAGGTTATTTAATGAGCTATCCCTAGCTAAATATGTGGATGAGAATAATGCATTTTGGATGATAATCCAAAAGGAAATGTTATGTGAGACATACAGAGGTGAAGGAGGGACTGCCATTTCTGTCTTTTTCCTCCCCTCCCTTCCACATCTCAAGGATGTGTGTGAGTGTGTCTGCAGATAAAAGAGGGGGAAAAGCAGGAAAGAACACCATGGAAACAGATGCGGCAGAAATAGTCACGAGCACAGATCTGATTGCTTCCTTATTAGCTTAATACAGAGAGACACAGAAATATGTTTTACGTTGAGCAGTGGCTGAAAGTTTTTCTACTAACAGCTTGAAACTTCTATCTTTATCAACTATGCTGGGCTCAGACCAACGTGACTTCATACATAATTCTGTTGCATGTAAAAAGCAGTTTGCAACAGAATTTCATGCAACTCTCTCAACTTCTGCTCATTTAAACAGACCCCAAAAACACATCAGGAAAAAATCTGACTTTTTTAAGAAAGGGGTTTTTTGTTTGATTTGTTATTGTTTTGTACATTAAGAAGAATGGAAAAGATGTCATTCCTAAGGGTACAGCCAGTGTAGTCTTTGGCTCCATCCACACTGAAGACTGGAAACTTCACAGCATAAGATAACCAAAGTGTCTCTTGGCTCCTGTTGCACCCAGGTTTCCTTCAAACCCTCAGCACCATGTAGACCACGGAGTGGAAAAGCTAATTTATAGTCAGGTCTTACTCCAAGATAGCATTATATCAAAAGTAAGCATACATTAAAATAAACCAGGAGATCCAGAGAGCAAACACTGTCAAGTGCTATAGATGTTTTAAGCGAATTAGTTTTAAATACAATTTTCTGATTTGTTGGTGTTATTATTATTAAAGAATTCATCAAAATCTGGAAACTGTAAATATCTCCCACTGAATAAACTATAAAAATTAGTACCAGCTGCCTTTACCTTTTCTATCAGAAGAGAGGCAAAATATCTTCAGAGACTTCATTAACTATGTATGTTAGTCATCAAGGATAAGATTCAAAGATAAGATACTGTTGAGTCAGTAGTGACCTTATATGCCATTATTATAGCAACAAAAAATCTGATTAGCTGTCTTTTCTCCCCAGTACATGCTAGAAAAATACAGTATGTCAGTGCTGCACAGCATCTGGTCATGTTAACAAGGTGGAGAGGCCTGTCAGAATTTGTGGCCCATTCTTCTGCTCAAGAAACATATGCTGAGGCTCACAGGACAGCCAGAGGCAGAGGATACATCACCCTGAATCACAGCAGCTTTGGAACATGTCATATATAAATCAAACTGTAAAAGACACAAGGATTACCAGATTTCAATGTGCAATTGATTCTTCAAAAGATTTGAAAAGGCTACATGTATTTTTTTTTCCCAGATATTGTTTTTTTTTTCTGCTGGATGGTTTCTGTTAAAATCCTAGAAAATCATGATCAGAAACAACTAGGACACCTGGTCTACTGAAGAATACACCCTCCCGTGCAGCCACAAAAGCTGGAAATGAGAATAAGAATTACTTTAAATAGATCATGCCAAAAAAATGCGATCATCTGAAAAACCATTTTGAAATCTTCAGGGAGACAATAAAGGGGTGGGGGGGGTGGAATCCATAACAAACATTCTAATACTTTATTGGACAAGAAAATCGGTTTGGATTGTAAAAAGAAATCACATCCCTCCTCTGGATGCAGGAACAGTACATCAAGTTGTTTTCCAAACCTCATACATTTTACTGCTAAACTCTCCTGTTCTGTGTTTGCCCTGGCATGATAACACAGGTTACAGAACTTTGGTCACAAAAGTTCCATGTTTCTTCTCCATTCAAAAAAAACAGAAACAAAAGCTGTCACAAAGGGTTTATAAAGTGACAACTGTCTGTCCAAAGTGAAACTTCTACAGAAGAGCACTATGGTCATTCCAGTGGTTGAGGAGACAAGCCTAGGCCCTGAGCCTGTTTACTAAGGGGTCCAGACCCTGAAGCACCAGTTAAGCACTGGGAGGGGCCGCTTTATGGCTGAGGCACCAAACTTCTCCAGCACACCCCAATTGCTTTGTCTGTTTTGTCTGTTGGGGGGGGCTGCACCTACCACAATCCACCCTGTGACCACAGTCACCAGTCTACTGCTTTGCTTGGAGTGGTGGTGCAGTCACCTCCTGCTTCCAAAGTTAAAAGGGGGTGCAGTCTCAGTAAGGTTTAGTGCTCACTGTGGATCATCATTCCAATATTCAACATACAAACACATTTTCAAGGGAGATACCACCCTCTACCATTAACACAGCTGCTGCCCAGTTCATCCCAGCCCATCTCATACCCGTATGTCTATACTGGAGAATATCTCTGCCCAAGGCATCAACTATGTGGATGGATTACATATTTGGTAGAATTCTGAGGTCATCATATATAACTCTCCACCCATTATTTCATGCGCACATCCTCATGGTAGTGGACTCTTGTCATCCTTTGGTGGGCTCTGGGAGGAAGATTGAAGTCAGTGCTGGGTTAATGGTTGGTCTTGATGATCTTAAAAGTCTCTTCCAAAAAGAATGATTCTATGATTCTTCCTCTTAACTGTACTTTTCATCTTTCTAGTTTTTGGCATGCCTTGTGGTCCTTTACCAGTTCAGACTTGATTTGACAGTTTCCCAGACTATGTTACTAATGACTGTATTGTTTTTATAACTTCAGGCATGTTATCCTGATAAGATGTTACTATGTGCCTTACAAACAACTACATTGCTTATTCCACTCCTCAAGTCACCTTAAAGGGAGATGAACCAAAATGGGCACATGCTTACTCATCGAGGGGAAAGCTCCCACACCAGAGTGCCCAAGATGCCACTTACACAAAGAGGTGGGGAGAGGGGAAGAGTAAGGCTAGCTCAATCCATAAAGACTCACTCAGTATAGCACAATGTCATGCTAAGAGACATGACAGAAAGCTGCTCAAATATTGGAGGCAAATACTAGAAGAATATCACAGTCTACTTGAAAAACAAACAAGCAAAACCAACAACAAACACATGGACACAGAGAAGAAAAAAAAAGACCCAAAGAATACTTGAGAAGGAACAAAATTAGAAGATGAAGTCCACCTATCCACCTACAATTATCAGAATACATTCTGATACATGTTTTCATCACAGCACATGGAGTAGGGGGAAAAATGCACATACCATTTTATGCTTATTTATATCTATATATAAAAGCATACAAATGACACCGACTTTCAAAATACTTTAAATTATCCTGCAAGTTCTGATAATGTTTCAAAAATTGTTATTTTGCACTTGACTACAAGAGATTTCATTTTTATACAGATTTCCTCAAACCAAGGAAAGCATTCCAGTTTTCAGAATACAAAAAAATAAAAGCATTTTAAAGCTTGGATTGCCATTGAAACCTCTAATCAGCCTGAGCAGGCACAGATCACACAACCAAGATTTTATTCTCTTACTCCTTTTTCAATATCACTGCTATATATATCAGATACTGTTCCTTTTACCATTAAGATCTAATTTTTTTCTGAAGTAATTTCTTTCTTTGCTCTTGTTATTTAACTAAGAACAAAATATATGTCATGAATGACCTTTAATGTGCCACTCAATCTTTCTATCATATAGTCTCCAGAGAAGTGAAATAACTGTTTCCTTATTTATAGCCTTCAATTTCACACAATTTTGATGTATTACATTCCCCATATACTTTTTTCTTCTGCCTGAACATAGCATGAAATGGTCTAAAGCTTCTCTTCCAGATGAGCTGAAATTGTATTATCTGTAAGGGTAGTAATCAGTTATTTGTTGCAATAGAAGATGTATTTAATTTGCTGCACAAGGCATGTGACTGGAAAGGATTATATTCTTCTGATTAAATTTCTTTTTCAAGCAGAAACATGCTTTTTTTCCGGCACAAGATTAGGGTAAAGGGTACAGTGACATTTTTTCACCGTTGCCACCTCAACCTAGTAAAGGTTTCCTAGTTGGATTGCATAGCTGATTAGAAAAGCAGATATGTCCAAGTTTAGAAATACTGATCAAAAGATGCACAATTAGACATGCCATTCATTATGTGGAAGACACACTTCTCCCCGTCCAGTATATTCAGTAACATGCCTTCTCAGAAATGCAAGAACATAAGTAACAGAATGAAGCATTGATAGAGGCAATTTTATCAACTGGAACAGAATGAATTTTTTAAGTTCCTTAATATACATTAGATTACCAGGGGAAAAAACTAAGCCACAGAAAAGCTTCCCTACCCCTGTCTCTAGCCATGCTAGTTGACTGCAGGAATCTGCAGCAGTGGATGTCTGTCTAGGATTAAACATTACCGATCTCATGGCTGTGAGGCACAGGAGAGGGATGCCCTACACCCCAGGCAAAAAAATGTTACCAGAAATGTGGGAGCCTCTCATTAAAAGGTTGATTCATAAAAGTTTAAGCCTCTGCAGGTTTTACTTTCTGGTCAAGTGTCCTATGGAATCAGACAGCCATTTTACTCTAGCTCATTATAAAAGGGCAAATTCCTCCAAAAAAACTACTAATGCTCTTTCTGTGGAAGACTGACATTAAGAGCTGCCAAGCAGTGGAGAAATTGACACTATTTAGACTGGCTGTTGGTGATCACTCTGACAAAAAAAAAAATTGTTTAAATATATGCTTGATAAAGCTCAATAAGATAAGTAGTTGAATGTCAGAAATGAAAATTAAATTGTCCAATTTTAAATCTCATTTATTTTGCTGGGTTTCTAGTAAAAGTTGAATTGCGTGAGAGAAATTAAAAATTATAAAATTATAATTAGATATAATTAAGATCTCATTATCTTAGCAAGACATTCTGAATTACAACATTAAAAAAAAAAATATTTCCAGAATGGTATAATACAAAGTGTAGGAACAACAGACACTCCTGAAATATCTGTTAAAACACTCCTGGATAAATATTTTTAAAGTACCTCCAAAATACTACCAGTTGATACCAAACAACTAAAATTAACAGTTTCAGTAATGATACCATTTTTCACTTGTTACAGTGTACTTTCCATGAAAGCTTCTCTAAGCATTTTACAAACACCTACTTTATTTTTGAAATAGTTCCTGTACCATGTTGGTTCCCAGTTAGTGCTGCTGACCAGTCAAGAACAACTGCTAAAAAGAGACTCCTGTAGTCCAAGGCTTGCATTCGAAAGACAAGTACATGCAGTTGATTATAAACTCAGATTGGCCTTATACTTTTATGCCACAATAATTCCCTTCAGACCACAAGTTTGCTCTTAGAATTAGAGTTAGAGCATCCATTTAAATTTTTATTTTCCTAAAATCAGGAAATAAATCTATTTTCCAGAATTAATCAAGGCCTGAGACAGGGCTGACAGCTTCTTTCAGGTGCCTCTTCTGGCACAGATTTAAACCCTTTTACTAGGTTTAGATTCTAATCTGTTCTAAGGGTTATTCCCCTCCCCATTTTTAGCAAAATAGCAATTAAAGAAAAACTTTTTTTTTTTTTTTTAATTAAATGCTTCCGTATCACCTACCAATATGTAACATTGAAGCAGGGACTCATCATCAATCTGTCCTTAGTCCCATTCTGTAAACAGCCTTTGAGAAACACGTTGAACTTCCATGAGAAAAGATTTGCCTTCAGTTCCATTTATGGGCCAGCTCTGCCTCTGGAAAGAAGCTTTAACTGTTCTGATATTTGCATCTGATGTGATGTTTGCATATGATGTATCTGCAAGAACTTATTTAATGCTATGTTCAGTGACCAGTAAAAAAAATAAAATAATCTACATGTGTTGCCTTACGTTCAGTTAAAGGCCATTGTCAGAAGAATGCAGAACCCGTGCATACAGATAGGCCTGTCAACTTTCTACAAAATCAGACAATTTAGCATGCTGCCAAGTGACACAGTGACAACAGCTCCTTAACATTTTCTGCAAGGTTTCTTCTGCCCTCTCTGTAAATAGGCAGGGGGTTATCTGGCATGTGCTGTGCACCTTGCTGTTTCTTAGACCCTTCATAAAAAAGGGAATATCTAGTACCTTGAATTGATTTTTCTTTTTTCATTATTTTGGGGTTATTTTAAGCTTTCACTGTCTCCCGTAAAGACTATTCAACATTTCCCAGAAAACCACAAAGCAGCTACTGTGTGCTAGTAGAAAATAATAACGGCAGCTATAAGAATTTTGGGAAACCTACACAGGAAAAGCAAAGTCCCAATGGGGCACGTTGCAGACTGAGGCTTGGGTAAGCATGGTCTGCAATATTTTGCTTCTATAAAATAAATGTTCTAGAAAAATTGTGTACAGTTGACTCAAACTATTATTTATTCTATTTGAGAATTTGCTATACACCTGTCGATGCCCTTCATAAAAGAAAAAAAAATCTAGAAGTCAACACATTCATTAGCATTTCTCTTTCTTTTCTCTGCACTGCCAGTTCCACAAAGAAATTGAAATTAAAATTCAACATGATGAGCATATATTGCATTAACTTATCAGTCCAATATACTGGGATCACCAGACAAAGATATCCTGTTACTCATCTACATTCCATTCCTCATTCATCCATAAATGGTTATTCTCACTGTTAATTAAATGGGACATACACATAATGTCCTGTACAACATAATTTGATGTCATTTTATTTTAGCTTCCTCACAAAGCTGTTGCTAAATGCACAAACTCATCAAGATATCTCATTTCAGCCATTCATGCAGAGAATGACTTCTTTGGATTTATCTCATTTTTTCTCAATATACAGAGGGTGTTTTGCCTATTTCAAACTGGAATTAGGAGAAAAGATACTAAGGACTGATTTAAAAAAAAAAAAAAAAAATAACAGTCAAAAAGAAAACAAAAAATCACATCATTACAGAAAATAATTCCAGACCACAAACAAACATAAATTTGTTTTACATGGAGACCAGAAATCTGTCAGAAATTTTCTGTTGATTCCATTTACCTTGGCAAATACTTAGTAGGAAAAAAACTGCCAAAATAGAATTGCTTCAGTAAAACTTTCCTTAGAAGAAGACTTTTTTCTTCAAGGAGAACATTCTGGTCAAACTCAGGGAAAGAAATTCTTAAACAGTTCCACGTGGGTATTTGAGTTTCAACACATCTCAGGTAAGGATTATAAGCACATGGCCAAAAATAATCTTTCTAGGGGAACTCCTCAAGTAGATCTGCTATTTATTAAATAATCAATAGATTAAGAAATGAATCATCCTAAAAAAAACAGTTGTAGTAACGATCATCATGGTCATTTGGCTGTGGAAGACATGATCACATCGTGGTTCCACACAAATGGAGACATTTCAGATGGAAACATCGAGAGAAATAATTTTTAAAATATCAATAATTTGGTATTAAAACCACTTCTCAGAGATTTCAAAGGCTCTGTGAAGCCTTTTCCATGACTGTGCAAGATGAAAGTTTAAATCACTTCTCCATCATCTCAGAAAGACATTGCAGTTGCTAGTTACCATCTGGCCTAAAGGTTCTCCTAAAAAAACCCAAACAGCTTCACAAAAATCAACTTGTTATTAATTAGGTTAGGTTTCATTTCATGTGATCAGGATAATCTCTGTCTATCTCTCTTTGTATATGCTTATTACTGTAAGAGCAAATTGCTTCTATTCATTGCTAGCACTGCATTATGTATTCTATTAATATTTTACAAGTAAAATATTAATTGTTCAAACAAATAAATTCTCCACCCTTCAGATGTAATCACTGAATAACCTCATTTTGTTTTTTATATTTTACAGTTAATTTTTTCTTGATAAGTATTCCTCATAAGGTTTATTTTAGTAGAAACTCAACCTTACTCCCCATAGACAGGTTAATTTTTTAATTTGTAATTTAGACCCTTAGAAAGACACTAAGGTAAAAACTTAATAGAGATGCTTTCCTAAACTGGTTCATTTGATTATGTTAAAACTTCATTCATTGATGATTTTGATAAGAAATCATATTCAGGGCATATACATATGCAAAGTGTCAGATATTTTGATGTAAAATAGCAATGGTGCAATGTTTTGTTTTTGTTTTTTTTTTTTTGTGGGGGGGGGGGGGGGGGGCGGAGTGGTGCATGCCTTCCTCACCCCACCCCCAAAATGGGTGTCCCCATCCTGACAAGTTTGCCCTACGAAATTCTACTGGATTTAAAACACATATAAATTACCTGTGAAATGAAATTTACTGCTGTGAAAAACTGGGAAGGCCAGGAAAAAAAGAAGAGGAGAGGGAAAGGGAGGGAAGAAAATTTCATCTCATTACAGTGACAGAGCTAGAAAGTTTTTCCCTTTTTCAAAATTATGTTTTCACTTTTACTGATGGCATTGATCATTATTTATGTGCCCCTGCTAATACCAGTCTAAGAACAATGGCATTTCAGTAACACCTCTGGTTTTTAACATGACCTTACACAGCACAGTAAGAAGACAGACACTTTTATTTAATGTATGTAGATTTTAGATAAAGTAGCTGTCCAAGACATAAAAAATTGATTTCTAATGTTCACCTCCTAAGATATTATTTAGGAATACAAGTATCTAACTGTCATTCTCAAGGTATTGAAAATGAACAGTTCTTACAAACTTCAGGTTTTGACACTTTCAAGAACTCTGATTGTGTAAGAGTGTAAGAGTGTGTGATTGTGTAAGAGTGCAATAGCAGGTACTCAAAGACTCTAACACCCTAAACTAGTGTTTCTCATGCTAAGACACGTGATCATATTTTCCTCATTTCAGAAACTGAGCTGCCACTGATTCAGTTCATAACATTAGATAGAGAGATTGAAGAGTTTGGGAAAACTTTCATGCAGTAGGAGTATTTTGCGTTCCTTACATATTCTTAGGAAGAAGTATTTTTTTTAAATCACATCTGGCTGAATGTTTATGTCAACCCCCATTTGTACCTTTCACACAGTAAGAAAGGATATTCAGAACAATCTATTTTCTGAATATTTTTTTCCTGAATATTTTTTCTTTTTCAGAAGCTTTTTTTTCAGAAATCTCCTTTTTTTCAGAAGCACCATTCAGTAGATTCAATAATGTTAAAAATAAACTTGAGTGAAGAAGACATTGGGGATGTTTCTGCATTACCATAGCTACCTTAATTTTTTGGGCCATGAAACAACAGTGGAAAAATACATAACAACTGTCAGGGAAAGAAGAAATTATTCTAATAGTGTATTTTCCTGTCATTAGTCATGCCTGTGAAAGGCAATAATAGTCACAAACTCAAAGCTCCTTACAAGAACTTCCAAAATAACCACCAGTTGGAAGCAATTCTCTCTTAGAATGAAATCCCTACCTCTTCCTGTGTTGTTAATACACAGGCTCAGAAAAGGCTCATGAAACCTGCACATCTTACACTCTGTAATCTATGTGATGTTCTTAATTTCTGCCATTTCCTAGAACCATCCTTACTTTTAGACTTAAGGTGATTTTGGGAATGGATAATAAAATTCCCACTCCTTGCTTTTCTATCCCCTCTAAAGAGATAAATTTACTCTATCATTGCCTTGTGCACAAAGGCTTTGCCCATGCCTCATGCCTAATGAGCTGGGTGTATGAGTAGTTGATAACCTAAAAGAGCAAAAAGATAGCTTTCTGAACTTTGTCTTTGCCTTTTTTTTTTTTTACCTACAAGGTTTAATCACTTCTTGCAAAATACAAATTCAGAGCCTTTGTTTAAACCAAGTAGCAAGTCAGGGGATCACTGACAAAGTCAGGCAAAGAAATACAGAAGTGACTGAGCCTAACTACTGGTCGCCAGCTTTTACCCTACCCTGTATTTCAATTGTGGTGGCCAGGTAAGCAAGCAATCTCTACTCCTTCCAGACCCTGAGTAGCCTTCATGCACTAGTGATTTAAAGACAGACCATTACACTTTGTCTTTGTAGAGGAACACTTACAGATACCATAACTCAGTAGCTTTGTAGAGGACCTGTGTATGTGATTCTGTGACGGCTTCCTGGGTATTTGGGCAGCAAGGTTCAAGACGTTAGCTTTAGTTGTTAACCTAAACTGGTACTGATAATTTTTGGATTATGAATAGCTTTTCGGTAAGAACAACCTGTTTATTTTTACAATGTAATAAAGCAGCCAGAGGGACAGAGAAACAATCTCCTGTCTGTGTGTCAGCTTGGAGTTGCCGTCCTCCAGCTCAAACAGGTCTGATGATAGGAAACTGGGCATAAAAAGGGTGGGAGTTCAAGAAATGCTGTATCATGGACCTCAACCCTGAGCATGCAAACTGATTATGGCCTTCACAGTACCATGATCTCTCACTTCTTTGCAGAGCAATACAATAGAGGGGTCATGTGTACTTAATTCCTATATTTACTTCAAAATCAGGGACAGCTATTTTTAATTTATTTTTTTTTTTTGAGATATTGAATCTGTGGAAATAAAAAACTTTTAAGCATTATTGTAAATAAAAATTAAATAAATTCTAATCTGCAGATTTTTCTCTGTTCTTTGTTGTCTCTTTCAAACTCAATGTAAAGACCCAAGTGATGACAAAATTGCAGATTACAGTAGAAGACTGCTAGACCTCGGTGATCATGTAGTATAATGGATGGCCACACAGACAAACTTGGCTGTTTTATAGAGTAAACCAGTATTTCTGGTACTTGCATTCCTACCTTTAATTCTGAGAAATATTTTTGCCGAAGGAAAAAGCAATAAAGCAAGGGAAAATAAGTTAAAAAAAAAATTTGCTGTATTTTGAAATTTTGAAGGAGAAAAAAATTCACATTCTAAATGGAGGCATAATCCAGAAAAAAATCCAGCCCACAATAACAATAAAACCCAAACCACAAAAGTTTTGGTACACATCTGTAGAGCAGCAAGGAAAAGCTGAGGCATGGAAATTACACCTACTCACTTCATCCTGTGCATACCTATAAATATGGTGTTTTGTTTGGCAACTTAAAAATCTCAAATGTACTTGCTAAGCTTTATCCTTGGCCCTGCTGAGCTCTACTTCATGGTAATAGCTTAAAAAATAAACAAAACAAAAAAAAACAAACAAACCAACACACAAAAAGCCACCAAAACAAAACCAAAAACCAACCAACTAAAAAA
>VWZY01000380.1:149453-165606 GCA_013399075.1 Chloroceryle aenea | reverse complement strand
GCCACCAAATAACAAAAACAACCCAACGAACAAAAAACCACTCACACCAAACCCAACCAACCAAAAAAACCTCCAACCTCTCCACTACTGCTCTTAGCACCGTGAATCCCACACGGCTAAGATTCATTTCATTGCATTTGAGATGCAGAGTTTTTGTTACAGATGGGGTGGGACATGCAAAACAAATCAAGACACTTAGAATATTAGGACAGATACTGGAAAAATATTTTTTTATAAACTGGGAAAAATGCTGCAGAGAAATAATTTACATGCAAGAGGTAGGACTTTGATTAATCATTTTTTTTCAAAATGTAATGTGACAGCAAAAAGACAGAAAAACAAATTCAGAGATAGCACAGGTTTCACTGGAATGAAACACTAATTAACTGATTAGCTTACCATGAATTATTCAGTGCAATTTAGACAAATGCTATGAAGGGTCCTAAAAACTCTGTGTATATCCCACAAAAAAGCTGTACTGTGCTATTTCCTACTCTGTGCTTAGAAAAGGCAACAGGCCACCATACTGACATGAAATTATCTGACACAACAACTTCTGATTATTTTAGTTGCAGCTGCTTGCAAGCACTGCAAAGCAGGCAGATTCTTACTGAATGTTGAAATAAATAAAATGTTCTTCTAATTTCATGCTCATATATTTTAAAAATTTCCTTCCTGCTTTTCAAGGCATGTCATTCCCACCTATGGCCATATCACAGAATCAGACTGAAAGGGATTAGATGATGTTGTCAATCACTTGATCTGCTAACAAGGTAACATCAACTACAAATCTAAGCCACCAAGCTCCTTAATGGAAACAAAAGTTACATGCATCAAGTGGTAGTAAAAGATTCTACCTCTCTGCGAATCAATCAATGTGTCTGGCTGTTGCGCAAAAGCTTCAAATATTATTGAATTATTGATAATATTATTATATTTCTCAGCTAATGTTGGTGCATGGATTAACCTGGTGCTATGAGCAGAATCAAAAAAAATACCCCTTAAAAACCATGGCAGTTTATTTTCCAATTTTTCCTGCTGCTAGCCCAACAGTTCTGTTGTTTGTAAAGCTTTGGGAACCCTCCTGTGCTGGCACACACCTGTCTGATTTAATCAATAGCTCTCTATACAGTTCTTGTTTGTCACCTTCAGTATCACAGGAAACTGTCAATTTGTGCTCTATTTGAAAAGTAGATTGCAGCCTGATCACATGTTGATTTTTTAGATTAAAATCCTATTTTACATATTGGCAAAACCACAATTCTTGGAAGTCTTGGCTAATAAAGTTCAAGGTAAGATATAAATGCTAAACATAATAAGGCATACCATGACACAAAAAAACCACACCAAACCAACCAACCAAACAAAACCAAAACCAAACCAAACCAAACCAAAAAAAAAGCAACAAGACAGTATTTGAAAAATAGATGGCAATGAAAGAGAAATGCTTGAAATTCTCCATGTTACTTTAGTTTTAATTTAAGCCTGTTGTGCTTGCCTCCATATACACATAGTTTTTAAATGAAGTCCAGTGCAAGAGTTTATATGTACACGTACTTCAAAGATTGTCATGCTTAATAGAAAAATAAGAGCTATAATACTCCATCTATAAACAGCTAAATAAGTTCAGCAGTTGTGTTCCAGATTTATCATTTATTGATGAAGAAATATCTTGAAATCACATACACAGACCACAATCCCCTTCTCAAATAAATAAATGAAAATACACACACACAAAAGAAAATACAGCAGTGGTATCCCATGCTCTACTGCATTTCTCAAAGAAGCAAGACTGTTGGTGAGGATGTCTTCATAGTTATTGCTGGTATGATGCACAAATGTGAGAGCCAAGATCTATTTAGCCACATTAGGAGACAGCAGTGATGAAGATTGTATTTGCATGGGACTTCTGTAACACTAGTTCAGTGCCACATCAATGGCTTCCAGATGGAAAATGGTTCATGTCCTAGCAGAAAGCCAGCACATATGGCACATATCTATGAGCCTGAAAAGGCAACCATTCCCTATTTATACTTTTTCTGTAGGGAAGAATGTGTCAAACCATCCTTCAATGAGGCTTTGAACATAGAGGAGTGATAATTGCTGAAAGCAAAGGACTTTTTTTTCTTTTTTTTTCCCATTACATATAGACAATGACAGAAGCTCTTAGAGCTCTTATCCTCAAAGTGCATATGTTATTCTGTGAACCATCAAGTCTTAATGGATATATAGTCTAATCCTAGCAAGGTGAGGGAAAAGTGGAAGAGAAGGCAGAACAATCATGAAAATTATTAATATCTTAATTATTTGGAGGCAAAGTTCATAAAGCATCAAGTGTTTGAAATATTCTGTAGTGGAAATGGGGAGCCTCCATTCAGAAAACCCCCGCTACATTGTTCTGTAACATCCAAATAAAGGTGATCTTTCTCTTCGAAGGGTTCCAACTCTAAATATAGATCCAGATCACACTTGCCTAAGCAAATACTGATTTTGTGCTGTACATTAAAAGTCACTCAGAGCAGCGACTCTGCAAGGAACAGTGCATTCTTAGTCGCTGGCAAGTTGGAGTGTAGAATAACGATATCCTGTTTCTTATCACAACATTACCTTTTCCACCAAACATGAACTGCTTGGAACCCTTTGTCAGCCTGTTACTGAATACGTACTTCAAGGAATGACAAATGAGCTTGTGCAAACAGCTTTCCCATGCTTCTTTCTTCTAGGATGCAAAGAATGTATTTTATAATCAAACCATCACATAGACTTCCCTGGACAAGCAGAAGGAGTGGCATTTGTAGAAGCAGCAAGGTTTGGCATAACTGCATCAGTAAAGGAAGGGCCATAGCAAAGTTATAATGTGAAAAGACTGGAGAGGTGGATAAGCAGTGTTACAGTTCTGGGTGGTTTTTTTTTCTCTGTAGCTGAATTGGATTTGGTCACAAAAAGCAGTAAAAGAGTAAAACTGGGTCAGAAATATGGCAGTATTCAGGTCTCCATTAGTCCTGCCTTCATTAAATGAAGACACAACACCCAAACACATGAATCTTCTTTCTTGCTGGGGATGTAAACAACAGAAAATGTGGGCTCCTCTTCAACTTGCATAACTAAGCAAACAGAGAATATTAGATTAGAACAGAAAAGATATAATTCCACCTTTTCAGATTTGTAAAATATTAACAATATTCTGAACATTTTTTTTATTAGCTCGGTTAATATGTATCCAAAGGAATAATGATCATTCTTGGATGCTATTGTGTATTATTTAGTTAGTATATTCATTCACAAAAACTGAGAGCAATACTTACATGTGGATGCTGTTGGAATGTCAATTCATTCTTAATTACATAGCATTTGAATGATAAAAAATTTATTTGTTCCTTTGTTCTTTGAATAGTTCTTCCACAGCTTTTACCAGCATCTTTCTGGCTTCTTAAAGCAGAATTAAATGTAATTTACAAAGAAGTTATCTGCAAGAGCTAGAGACAAAGAAAAAAAAGAAAAAAGAAAATAAGGTACCTGAAGAAAAATTTAATTTCTTTATAGTATGCAGTGTTGAATATCAGTCTACTCTATGGATGTGTGGATTCACTGTGGGATTCAGTGAAAATGTTGTAGCGTTTTCTTAAGAATGATTTGGAACGTTTTGAGGTTTCATTGGCTGAATTGTTTAACCTTTGAATGCAATTTTGTGAAAGAAATGTGAACCTTCTGGTCAGTTACGCTACATGAAAATGCCAACTGAAAAGTCACTGAAAACAAAATCTGTCTTTCTCTCCTTGAAATGAAGCTGACGTGTTATGGAGGCTGTAATGTAATATAGGAAAGGAAGAAAAATAAAGGAAAACAAATACAATATTTTTTTTCCCACATATGGCTGAAAGCAGCACATCTAGAAAACTAAGATGAGAATGCTTTTATTGATTGTCAGGTTATTCCTAACTAGCATCCAACTGTGCTACCTGGAAAGGCATGGCAGCTTTTTAAAAATCAAACTGTCACTATGTTTCTGTTCAGTTGCTCCCTGAATGATTGAACAGTCAAATTCTAACCATACTCTTTGGGTAAAAAAAAAAAATAAAAATAAAAGCCTCTGTTTGTAGCAGCTGCTACATTTCATTGCAATAATTAGCCAAACATTTTTTCCAGGATAAAATGAGTATTCTTAGAAATTATTTTACATAAAGATGAGTGCTGTACATTCTGTGATTCAGTTCAAGCTCTATTTTGATAATTTACTTTTTAAACCTCTATCTTTTACATGTATATTAAACAAATGTAATTTCAAATGGTAATAGTAAATATCATAAATAAAAAATTGCAATATCTGAAAAGTCAAATGTCTCTAGCCCAAATGAAATATGATCTTCAGTGAAATGAACATTCACAGGGACAGTATTCACATCTGTCCTGAAGCCATCGTAACTTCAAGATTCACCCTGGGACTACATGGAAGGGCAGTGGCAACAAAGCCTTAACATCTGCATAAAAAGTGCCTGTGCAACAGGAAACTCCAAAGCAAACCATGGAAGATTAAGCAAAAGGTCAAGCCTCCAACAAATTGATGAAGAACACTGAGCAACATTAATTGTTCCGAAGAGGTTCAACAATGAATGACAGAAAGTGTACCTGCTCAGCTTGTATGAACACACTAAATTATCTGAATCGGAGTATATTTAATGGCTGGCTGGCAGTATATCCTGGCTGGCAGGAATTACTTCAACTTTTCTCATGAAACTTCAGCTGAAAACCTCTCGAGCATTTGAGAATTTTCAGCATGCAATCAGTGAACATTACATGGGTTAGATGACTCAACTGGAAGAGCGCCTTCCTCTAGTGATATGCTAACTTTTAATTCCTGCTTCCTCCTCAGGTGACTGCCATACTCAAAAATATTTATATCTTTTGGATTCTCTGTCTCCTTGACACATCACCAGGCCATCATAGCTGCCCCTGGATTTATTAATGAAAGTGTGTATGACAGTGTGCTGTGAAAAAGTTGTAGCTCCTACACTGCCTTACAGAGTAATCAATCAGGGTGACAAATGTGGTGCAGGTGCTCCTTTTTCCACTTTCAGCTGCAGTGTTTGAATCCTTGGCTACTGTATTATACAGAAAACAGATAAAATTATGGATGGATACAAATGTCCTCAAACGGATTCAAGGAGACAGCAGATTAATTTCTCACCTGGCACTAAGAAAAACAGCAAGTTACACTATTGCTTCTTTTCTGGCTTTTCATGAAAGAAAAAATGCCTGTTTCCATGAATACAACAATCCAAGGAAAAAAAAATAAAAAATCCTCAGTTCCTTATATTTACAGTACAACCAAAATGAGTGCAGATGTTTCAAAGAGGCTTAACAAAATAGGATGGCTCGGTGGCCTGTCAGTGAAAATTTGAGAATGGTCCTAACAAATACTCTAAAACTGAAGTGGAATTGATGCTGTCATTTTTGCATACATCACTGGTTTACACAGCCAGTCACCTATTACATGAAAAGGTTGGCCACAATTAAAAAAAAAATAAATCATATTTTCCATGCTTTTGGATCCAGCTGTATTCTACTAAAGACAGAAGAGGGAGAACCCCATAGAGTAGAACTTTTGTTTGATGTCATGCCTGGGTCATTAACATACACCAGAAAAGACACTACTTTCCTTAAGGGTCAGTAAAGTACATTAGAAAATTAGGTATTCTTGAGAAATTGGAATAGATGCAAAAGAGAGGCTGGAAAGCAAAGGTGTACCAGGAAGACTGAGAAGGTAAGGAAAGATATGCTCTTCAATCTGTAGCAAGCCCTTCAACAAATTTCAAGGGGCTATGCCATTCTTCACCTGTATCCATCCAGACCTCATGTTCCCACACTCTTGACTCTTGATTATAGATACCACTGTCAAGATACAACTGTCAAGATACAACTTCCTTAATGTCGAGAGATATTGCTTTATGTAAAGAAGTACTTAAAAGCCTTCTTGAGCATGTGAAATTTAACATAAGGGGAAAAAATAATCTTTTTTTTTTTTTTTACATTTCGATCCCTGTTTAAACAACAGTTGTCTCATCAGCTGCTATTATGAAGAAGAATGTACTCCAAGAGCACAGATGTGGATCATGGAAACAAATTAGACCTAAAAGATTTTTTCTTCTTCTTTTCATAAAAAGAAATTAAAGGAACAAGACTGAATTATGCCCTGATTTTCATAACAATATTAGATGACATTTTTCACTTGACAAAGTGGAATTTCTTCCCAACTGTTATTATTTTAGCCTGCAGTTTTTAGAAAGCATTAACCCACTGGTAACTCCTATGGCTTCAGGCTGGATTAAAGTGCCAGAGAACATAAAGATGATTTGATTGAGTGTGCAGCACTACCATTTCCTCCTGTGACATAACAGCCTATCTTGCCCTGAGACAGAAATACAGCTAATTAAGTGTGCTTTGTTAAAAAGGTTGAGATGGTTTTGACCATGAAATTCTTGTGCTACCCCTGGGGCTGGAAATATTCTAAGCTGGCAGCCAAATGGCTGAAGAGGGAGTCTTGTGAAGATAAAACAGCCCTGTTTTGGCCAAACCAACAGGCACAAACAAACCTTGAAGGCCAGAATGTCTGAGTGGAGACCTTTACCTAATTAACAGCAAGATTAATATTAAAGTTTACACCCCTGAGTATGATAATGAGCCTAAAGAAGTATACATGCTAAACATAAATGACTAGGTTACTCAACTATTCATACCAATCATGCTAAACATCAGCTAGAAGGCAGGGACAGACAGAATTAGGATATAAAAATCATAAAGGGAATACACCTCTTCAGGGGGGAGAAGACTAAAAAGTATACCAGAGACAGTCAATGGGCTGTTGTCCTCTTCCTCCACCCAAGACAGGGATGCCTTCTTGATAAGAACTGCCTGCTCAATCTTTGGTGTACCTTTTACTTTATTTTATTCTATTTTATTTTATATTAATGCTGTAACTCAGCTCTGCCCCTCCAACTGAGTTGGATGTTACCCAGGAATTCCTCACTTGAGCTCGATGATCCTTTTGCAGTCAGTGCATTTATCAATGGCAATTCTGAACATCTCTGTTGCTTTAATAAATCCAACCTATCTGTTTTAACTTTTCAGCTGTCTCAGCAGAAGTCCTTAACTGGACTCTGAAACAGATAATGGTTGTTGCAGAGAGAGCCCCATAGCTGGCCTCTGGAATAGACACAGTTGTGTCTGGGAGGCAAATGTTTCACTCACACAGTTAATGCAACACCTCCTGAGGCTGTACAATACTGAAATCTTTCTAAGTATATTCTGTAGATAAATTTGGTTATCTGGCTTGGTTTTCACCTGAACTCTATGAAGGGAAAGGATGGCCTTAAAAGCTTACATATTTTGGGAGCTGGATACCACAGACTAAGAGGAATGTATTTCTAAGCGAATCATTCTTTTCTGAACAATATTTCTGAGATAATAGCCATCACTATTTTCTGCATACAAGAAATTAAAATATTTATAGCAGTCATCACAGTTATAAAAGACCTACCCAAACCAGAGTGTCTCTGAAAAAAACAGAACAAGAAGCAAAACAGCTCCCAGTGAGGGCTTCTCAACAGAAGGGCTCTGGAAGCTGATGCTCATGGCAGAAGACCCCTGGAAGGGGTCTGGAAGGGCAGCAGGGATGAAGGAGCACCACTCTTACTGGAAACACAAAGGCTGTCCACTCTTGCCAGCAAGGTGTGCAATCCAAAAGGGTGCTTTCCTATTAGAAGACACCACTGCTCATAAAGAATGATGATTATTTGTATTAGTGAGTTTTGGTTTGGTTTGGGTTTTTTGTCTAGGAAGATTTGGCTAATCCTTCAGACCTTTCTCACCTTGATTGCTCAGCTGTATCAGCTGCCCAAAAAAATAACAGAAAACCCAAGATTCTACTTCATAAAAAAACTCACAAGCTTGATATTTCTACACTACCTGGATTTTTATCTATTGGAGCTCAAATAGTGTTTTTTGTTCCTACTGAGGTGTATGGCATTTATCAGGGACAGTAAAGCTTACGGATAGTAGCATTCTCAATGTGAAATCTTCATAAAAGGTTAATCTCCAAATAGTATTTGAAAAGGGGAGCAACTTAATCAAATCTCTGATGTATATCAGAGCATAAAAGGAAAGCAAGAGTGAGGAGTAGAAAATAAATAGTGGGAGCAGAAGTGGGAGGAGAAATTGATTGCAAGTACATCCCAGCCTGAAACTCCTAAATTTGCAAGTTTTCAATCTATAATAACCAGAAATGCAATTAATATTGGATCAGTATTGTTATAAAATAACCATAAATATTGCCAGAACCAATATTGTTCTAAAATAACAAAAAATAAAAGTGAAGAAAATATCTTAAATAAGATTAATATGATTAGCAGTAGATTCAGTAACAATTGGATCTCTCTTATCCCAACACAGTTGAGAACAGTTTATTAGTGACATCACATCTTTAAATAATTACCTTACTTTTTCCTCTTTCTGTTTTTCATTCTAAGTTGGTGCTTCAACCACTTCCCTGAGCAGCCTGTTCCAATGGTTGAGAACCCTTTTAAGGGAAAAAATTAATTCTCATGTCCAACCTAAACCTCCTGCTGTGCAGCTTGAAGCCATTTCCTCTTGTCCTATCACTTGTTACTTAGGTGAAGATATCATGTTGGAAACCATGTTATAAAGAGCTGAAGGGAGCCTGAAATTCTAGTTGTGATGCTCGTCCCATTAAAACTAGGCTCAAAATACTGAGATTCTTCCATGTTGCATTCAGCCTTAGTAGGACTCTTCCATATAATTAGGAAGATTATTTTTCATCATACTTGTCAGTTTTGGAAACAGAAATACATAAATAGCTTTATTCAGCTCTGTCTATATTCACAGTGATTTATTTACAAATAAATAGGAAAAAAAAGACCAAACTAAACAACTTCATCTGGTTTTCTGATAATGAGGGAATAATCCACAAGATGCACCTCTACTTGCTCAAGAAAATTGCTTCTTAATTAATGTTGCTACTAATCAATGTTGCAATTTTCAGTTTACACAATTCTCGTATGCAAGAATTTTGCTCACTGCAGGTCAAAGACAAGACATTTAATGCACTTCATATGCCATTAAAAATTCACTATGGTTGACTGAACTATGGGCAAAAGGGACATTTCTCTCATTTGGTCTTAATATTTTGCCTTCCACACAGGAATGACCCAGTACTCCTAAGGACTTAACTTTTTTTCTCAGGACTGCCTAAACTCTCTGCTAACATGAGTTATTCCTGTGCATTTATCTACTACAAACCAACCTGCATTTAAAACACAGCTTCATATTCAAGAAAAGCAGGAAATAATTCTTCTGTTTTGCCTAAGTTTGGGCATAACTGGTGAATTCCAACTAATTTCTCTGCCCTTCTTAGCTGACTGCAAGCTTCCAAAAAAGAACCAGCAACTCTCTGCATTGTTTCATTAGTTTTGTACTAAGTTAGGTACTTGTATCTCATTCAACAGTATTCATGACTTTTCCACAGTCCTTTGAAAACTCTAAGACCTACTTTCTAATGGTAAAAGGAGACAGCTTCCCGCCACCCTCTCCCCATTTTTATTTTCTATTTTTACAACAGGGGGTTGATTTGAATTCTTGATAAAACCATCATCCTGGTTTATCTTTTCCAGAGTATGAGACTTTTTGTTAACAATTAAAGATGAAGGTTTCAGTATGGAAATATGTCATCTTCTATCACAGAATTAGAAGGGAATTTTGTATGTGGGATCCACTGCTGTATACTGTGGCTTAGGATTCTCAAGAAAAAGAATTCTCACACTGTAGCTATTCCAGTCCTTGATACTGTATCATAAAAATGGGGCAAGAAATCTTGTAAACACACTTTTAAATATGCCACATTCCAGAGTAGGATGAAGCCATAAGGTTATTTTATTTAATTTTTGGCATTTTTTCCCCACTAAATCAGAAAAAAACCCCTCTTTCTTAATATTTTCCCATATTTTTAAAGTATCTTTTTCACATAGTCTCAAGTAAAATGCAATTAAGTACTGTTGACAAAAGCATTGCTCTCAACAATGCTAGACATTGCTTCCTCTAAAGAGTATGCTTCCACAACTTTTTTTTTGGTTTCCAGAATTTTGTCTAACCAGAAGGTCACTTTCAAAGATGTACAACTGTTTATCACCTCAGTTTCAATTTTGGGATCTTAGAGAAATCATTGTAACAAGAACAATCATAATGAAAACTCACTACAATTTTTAGAGTATTTTTCATGTCCTAGTGAGAAGTAGCATAGCTCTTACATGTTCTTTTTAGTCATTTGGTGGCAGTATATAGAAAGCACATTCAAAGTTTTTCTGCCATGTGAAAAAACTATCCTTAACACAGGCTTCATCACACACAGTATGAAAAGCACTCTTGCTCTTCCTGGTAAAGCTGTATTTTATGCCAGTAAATTTAAAAAGAAAAATTAAATTGTCTTGTGGCCAGTAGAGTTAAGGATCAACAATATTAACCATGGTTCCTTTGAGTTCTGGATGATTGCTTTATAAAGGGTATATTGCAATACCTTAGCTAAAGGACTCATTTAAATATCATTTTTCTCTCTGAATCTGTAAGATAGGAATACTTCCTTGAGAGGCTGCAACTCCCATTATTACGCCTGCTCTTGTTGCTTCTACAGATCCAGCATCAAGCTGCAACTTGTCTGTCATTTCCCTGGGGGGGGTCTCCTTCCTGCCCCTGTTTTCCCCAGCCACAAAGTGCTGAGAGGTGCTTAACAACAGTTTTTGCCATTTTCAGAACCATGCATGGTTTTTTCTGCAAACCATGTTAGAAATGTCCATTAAATAGGAAACAAAACCAGTATTATTTTGCAATACAAAAATATTTATGTATTCTTAACCTTTATCCATGTGAGATATACATACATAAGAATAATAAGAATAAGTAAAAGTTTGTATGTGAATGTTATCATTTTTATCTACAGAAATAAGATGTTGCTGGCAAAAAAATTTATGCACTGCTATAATAAATGGAGGATTTAGCAAACTCATATAAAATAATTTAAATTAGGTCTTGCATAGACTGAATTTACTCAAACTGACAAATTTAAAATTTTAGTTTGTCCCAGAAAAGTAAAATCAGTGGAGCACTTCCAAGTTCAAGTTCACGGCTTTACTGATACCTGTGTGATGAAATGTGTCTATAAGTTTACTTTAGCTATGAGAAAAGTACCAGTATAACCTACTATAAGTTTATTAAGTTCCTGTTAAACAAGCAAGAACTAGAAAGGTCAAAACCTACAGCATTTTAGCTTTACAAATAAACACGCATCTTTAAATATTAACCCTCAGGCTCATACATAACCTTTGGAGTCTGAATTGTACTAGCAAAAAGCTACTGCAGAGCAGTAGCAGTAATTTTTTTTTTCACAACAGGGTTCTTTTCTAATAAAGAATCACTTTGGCAGTAAAATTCAACTGAAGCATTACAAGACCAAACTACTTCATAATACCTTGTTTTACTGCAGAAGATTGAAAACTGTGGTACTTTCACAACTTAAACAGGATACTTCCAAGCCCAGTTAAACTTGTTACCACACATAACTATTAGTCTGAATTTGAAAAAGAAAATAAAAATTGAAACACAGGGAAAAGAAGAGCTGCAAACTACTAATGTGTTGGTGAACAATCTCTCTTTCCTTAGACCAAGAACCTGCTAAGAACCTGTAGAAACTGTTAGTGAAGACCATTCCCACTTCTCGATCAGTCAGGCACTCGAGAACAGGTGCATTACCTTAGGAAGAGCTCCATCACCATCATCTGCAGTACTGTACAATGCCCACTGAATGTTAAAATACTGTAGATTTTGCTTGAGTATGAAGCTTTTATTTCCTTTTATATTGAGACATCTTGGCTCTTATTTATACTTTAGAATACAGAAATTACACTTCAAAACAAGGTAAGTGAGGAACTAGAGAGATCCAGGAGAATGGAGCTAAATACAGGTCACCCTAGGAACACTACAAGGGCAAAAAGACCAAAGAAAAGCAGTATCTGCATTTTCTTTCTAATAGTACCCTCAGGTGGCACTAAGCACTTAAAGTGAGAAACTGATACAGGAGCCAAGTCAGCCATCCAAAAAACCTAAGAAGCCAGGAATTACATTACACCATGGGTGCTCTGTTTTAGGCAAATAGATACAGGAAGATAGTCACAACCAGGCCAAAGGACAGCAGCTTTTAGGTAAGGAGCTGATGTGTCTGGTGCGAGACTTGGCAATTCCTCAGGAGCAAGAATCAGGATTAAGCAATCAGGAGGAAGAAGTACAAATGCAACAGTTAACAATTGTTAAGCTGAGCAGCCCACAGTAACACTGTTTTGATAAGGACAGCACATCTTTACCACTGAAAACTATGGCTAAAGGGGTGTTCAACAACACACAGAGCTCTAACAAACAACTTTAAAAGCAGAACTGGAGCAAGTATTTTTAAAAAGTGGTTTGTACACAAACTTCCCTTAATCACTGTATTCTTCTAGAATATGGTTCTTTTCCCAGCAAATTTCAATGTATTTGTGATCCTAGAAGATAAACTCTGGACAATCTTCTCTATGTCCCTAGGAAAAGTGATTTCCTGTTATCTCAGAGGCTGCTGTGACTCTTCCTCAGATGCTCTCAGTAGAAGATGAGCTGCTTCAAGAAAAGCTAATATTTACCTTATCACATCAAAGTTCCCGTGGATACCACAGAGTGATGTCTTGATAGTCTCTGACTCTCACATTTCAAATCTATTGTGAACGACTATGTCTGTTCCTCAGAGATATTAATTTAGTAGAACCCATTTACAGCTGCATTATGGAAAGTGGCACTAATTAATGTAAAATCTACATGATATTTCTATATTTAATTACTGTTTTCTAAATGTTCTATGAGCACATTTATGCAAATAACACTCCTTATATAACCTAGTGTCTCAATTAAGCAAAACACACAGGCATGTGTGAACTACTGAAGTCGCTAAGCTGAGCTAAAATCCAGAGGTGGGCAGGCTCTCACTGTGAGGTGAGAACACTCAATTTGCAGTAATCACTTTGAAAGATCAGTTTCCTTAGTTATGAACATTTTATGGGTTTTATTCTCTCTTTTGTTTGAAAAGAAAGGGATAATGAGTATTATTTCAGGAAAAAGTGTAAGGGCATTCTGTCATTCCAAAGGGAGGTCTTCCTCTAAAATCTATTTGCCTTTACAAACCTGCAATATTGTATCTCAAAGGTTCATGATGATACCAGTTTGGCTTAGCAAATATGGTATTAGCAATACTTTGATTTTCAAGGGTAATATTCCTCGCTCCTTCTAATAAAAGACTGCTCTCAAACATGTTATAAGTTTATTTTTATACACCTAAATTAAAACAGAAGTAAAAACATGAAGTAACTTCATAAAGTGCATTGAATTTGCAATCAAAATATCAAGAAGACAAAATTGACTACTGATATAGTTGGAAGTCAGCCTCTGTTTTGCAATCTGAAAATAGAAATGCACCAATTAAAATTTAAAATTTCTGGCTATACTTAGCTGGTGTATATCTTTTTTCCTTCAGATCCTTTTCTCCCACTTTCTTCCTCTTTTCTTTGAAAAGCACTTATTTCCTCTCTCTACAATTTCCTCTACGTCACTGTTAATTTCAGTGATCTACACCTGCTACACTTCTTAGGGAATTCATCACCTTCTGGAAATTTCTAACATATATCAATATCTGCATTTAGTAATAGGACAGGATGGTCAGGTTTTAGCTGGTTCCTGTAAGAGAAAGTTGTTTTCCACTTTGAGGTGTCCCTAACGCTTATCACAACTAAGAAGAATGACATGCTATCAGGACTATCATTCTTTCCCTTCCCAGCAGATGAGAAAAAGGGAACAGTTATATACAGGGCCTGATTTTATTCTGCTACAAAAGAGAATTTACACTAACAGAGTGGATGCAGTCGTTACCTTTATTGTTGTGACTAATTGGTTTATGTTTTATTTATGTGGCCAAGATAAAATTGAAGAAAACACATGGCATTTAATACAAAAAAACCCACAACCTACTACAGAAACCCTACCTGGTTTTTTTAGGTTTTTATGGGAGAAAAAAAAAAAAAAAAAAGATTTACTTAATTGAAGCTCTATCATCTTCAGTAGAAAGATAATATCATTCAGTCTCATTCAATGTTATTTCCAATGGAAGGAAAAATAAATATTTGGAGAGGTGAAATATATTAAAGTGTAGAGCTTCTAAAGTTAGCAACAAAGTAAAAAAAAATAAACCTGCAAATGCTTGGAAGTACTAAAGAGTAGTACTTAATGCAAGTTAGGCATCATCTTTGCAAATTAGCTGTCAGTCTTTACCACAAGCTGTAAGAAGAAATTTGCTTCCATAATGCTATTGAGTTAAAGTATTCCTGCACCTTAAAAAAAATAAAATGCATAAGTCATCATTCCTAGCATGCATCAATCAATATATATACTTGTCATGCATGTTACTTAAAACTTAAATGCTTTAAACTAGGTCTGAAGGGGGAAGGGGATAAAACTAGGCGTGCTAGAGTGGAGCCTAAAGGTGGCAGGCCGTCGTTAGGAGTTAAGTCATTAGGCTGGCTCAGGTGCCTTTACACCAATGAACACAGCATGGGAAAGAAGCAGGAGGAGGTGGAGGCCACTGTGCACCACAACTGCTATGATGTAGTGACCATTACAGAAACATGGTGGGATGACTCAGTGGTAAGCAGTGAGTGTCTGTAAGCTCTACAAATGGAATAGGCAAGATAGAAAGAGTGATGGGGTGGCTCTCTATATTAGGGAGTGTTTTGATTGCACAGAGGTCAACAAGTGTGACAGACGGGTCGAATGTTTATGGGTAAAGTTGAGGAAGGCAAACAAGGTGAATATCCTGTTGGGAGTTTGTTATAGACCACCCAACCACAATGAAGAGGTTGATGAATTGTTCTACAGACAACTGGCAGATGCCTCAAAATCACAAGCCCTTATTCTTGTGGGCAACCTCAACTTACCAGGCATCTGCTGGAAATACAGCACAGCAGAGAGGAAACAATCTAGGAGATTCCTGGAGCGTGTGAAATATAACTTCCTGACTCAGCTAGTAAGTGAGCCCACCAGAGGAGGTGCCTTGCTGGATTTGTTGTTTACAAACAGAGAGGGTCTGTTGGATGATGTGGTTGTTGGAGGCCATCTTGGGATTAGTAAATTCTCAATTCTTGGCCAAGTAAGGAGGGGGGTCAGTGAAACTCTTACCATGGACTTCCAAAAGGCAGAATTCAACCTGTTTAGAACACTGGTTGAGAAAGTCCCTTGGGGTACAGTCCTAAAGGGCAAATGGGTCCAGGAAGGTTGGACTTTTTTCAAGAAGGCACTCAGGAGCAAGCTGTTCCCATGTATTGTAAGAAAAACTGGTGGGGAAAATGACCGGCCTGGCTGAACGGGGAGCATTTGCTGCGACTTAGGAGAAAGAGGAGAGTCTACCACCTTTGGAAGAAGAGGCAGGCTACTCAGGAAGAGTATAGGGATTAATTAGGTCATGTAGAAAGAACATTAGAGGGGCAAAAGCTCAACTAGAACTCAGCCTGGCCACCTCTGCAAGAGATAATAAAAAGTATTTTTACAAATATATAAACAACAACAACAACAAAAAGAAAAAAACAAAGCACCCTTTATTGGATGCAAGGGGGAACATTGTTACCAAGAATGAGGAAAAAGCTGAGGTACCTAATGCCTTCTTTGACTCAGTCTTCAATAGTCAGACCAGTTATCCTCATGGTTTTCATGGATCAAGCTTTTCTTTCGGAATGAGTTTGATACTCTTGACAAAATATAGATTATAGGCTCCTTCCTAACAATCTCTTCCACTCGATGACTTTTTTCTTTCTTTTTTTTTCCCCCCCCAAGAAGTTAAACAATTTTGGCACAAAGAAAGTGTCCACTGCCGGAGGGGGGGGAAGAGCAGCGTTTTACTCAGACACCTGCCTACTTTGCAACCGACAGTCTCGTTACCTAACAGCGTGTGATGAGACTGCGCAGATCCTGTGTGGAATCACGGTGCTGACTCATCGTTTCTCTCAGCATTTCCCAAAGGAGAACC
>VWZY01000380.1:125908-149082 GCA_013399075.1 Chloroceryle aenea | reverse complement strand
AGTGGAACAGGCTGCCCAGGGAGGTAGAGTCATCATCATCCCTGGAGGTGTTTAAAAAATGAATGGATGTAGCACTTGAGGCTATGATCTAGTGGATAGATAGATGTTAGGATGAAGACTGGACTTGATGATCCTAGAGGTTCTTTCCAATCCTAAAGGTTCTATGATCACATTTTGAAAAAAGAGTATTTTGAACTGATGAAATAGTCTGCTTCTTAAATTTAATAACAAATGTCAGACTGAATTTTCTTTAGCAAAAAGTTGATTTTAAATTTGGCTCTGGACCAGCTGACCTCTGGAGATTTCACCTAACTGAAATTACTCCATGATTTAAATAATGTTCTTTGTATTTCTTGCTTAAGTCAGTGTGATTGATTGAACAATGTCTTCTGGGATCAGTTCTGCCATTCATTCAGGCTGCCTATTAAAAATGTTACATTGAAGAATACACTTAAACTTCAAGGCTTTTTTTTTCTTTTAACAGTCATGATATTAAATGTTTCAAGCCATTAGTTTTAGCCATTCAGTTAGAGCTAAAGTGAAATATTCCATAGTACTTCTTGCCAGTTTATCTTTAAGAACTGTTCAACAAACCATTCCCAGATGCTACAAAATGCAACAAGAAAATAAGGTAATGTGACATACTGAGCATACTGAGACCACTTTCAGATGCACTAATGCATATTCTAGTGTAATCTGAATTAAATAAAACCCTCAGAGACTTCTAGATGCTTGGAGAAAACCAGCAAGTATGCTTTTCTTCTGACATCTATAAGAAGGATTTTACTTGACACGAACTGATAAATAATGACATTTTAAGTGTAGATCCTCCTTAGATTAGCAAAATGTCTAAAGACAGACTTGTAGGCTGAAGCTCACTGATGTAATTACTTCTCATAAAGAAAAATAATACTGAATATACAATCACATCTAGCCCCCTTTATCAATCAAATATAAAACAGACCAAAATGTACAAATTTTTATGCAATGTGGTGAAAAAACAAAGCTTGAAAAATAGGTTCTCTAGAAAAACTGAAATACGTGGAATGTTTTACTAAATATAGTTTTCGGGTTTTTTTTAGAAAATAAGGAAGTTTTTTAAGGTTTTCAAGATGCTATTAAAAATGTGAAATATGTCAAGTGTGAAAAATTCTTCATCAGAAGCAACACTCATCAGATCAAAGGATAATTGAGTCTGGAAGGACCGCTACCTCTATGCTCAAAATATGTTAAAAAAAGTCATTTCAGTAGCACATTACAGTATAGCTTTCTGTAGGAATAACAGCAGTACTGAAAACTCAGCTACAGAAATAAGTTGAAAATCTATTCATCTTAAAATGTAAATCTTGCTCTGCAACTGCAGATCTATAAAGATCTATAAGATTTACACATTTACATATGACTTAGGCATATATAGTGTCTTCCAGAAATATGTGCTCTGAGGGAATATTTTTATGATATTTTATTTTTGTTCTGAACTTGATCTGCTTCAATGCTTCTATCATCTCAATATCCTGAAGACAGATACAAATAAGAAAGAAAGATTAAGATGAGGAATTACCTCATCTTGAGTGACTTTTAGAAGTGAATGACTAAAAAGAATGGAAAAGGAATTAAACTGAATAGAATGCTTTTCTTATTTTCATGGATGACCTAAGATAATTCAGACACATTGTTAAAAACTATTTAAGTTATCATATGATGTTCCAAATGACTCAACTTATCTGCTTATCCTGAGCAGATGACACCAGCTCTCATGCCTCCAAACAGGCTGCTGTGGAAGGTGCAGCTCAAATTCATGATGCCCAGTAGATGGGATAGTCCACCCAGGCTTCCCAGTTACCCTGGGATAGCTGTGCATCTGGTCACTGGAGCAGCATGTGAGACACCTTCACAGTCTGGCAGGCCTCTAGCAACAGCAGCAAGAGGAGTGAGCTTATGTTTCCACATTGCCTTCATCCATTTGCTTATACTACTGGAGAACTGCCCTCCCGCAAGGCAAGCTGTTTCTCCTAAATACAGCATTACTCAATATATTTGTCCTTCAGAAGATATCCTCTGTAGCCTAGCTGAAGTTGTGCTACGTTCCATCTTTCAGGAAGCCTGAGTGTGCAAAGACATTTTCCTTTCAGTTGACCAGTCCTGATAAAGGATGTTTGTGGCAGGATTCCCCTCAGTCCCACCACTGAGCATCAGCTGATTCTTTGGGAAAAATATCAGACCCCATAAGCAAACATGTTGTACACTGGGACAGATGGCACTTCCCTGGAGGAAAGGAGCTGTTAATGTTGACGTGAGCACACAAGCACGATCTGATGTTCAGTTGACGAAGCACCAATACTGATCTTTTAATGGGAACTACCCTGCCTCTTCCCCTTTATTCTCTGGGTAGAGAGTAGATGCAAGCTGTTGCCTTCAACATCTTCAAATATTTCTGAAAAACCATAGCTGCCTTTTGCTCCAAGAGGATTAAATGAAATAGACTCTGAATCACTAGTGCACTGCACCTAAAGGCCAGATAATTCAGATAATCTCCCTTACACAGGAGATCTCCCTTATATGAAAGCTTCGAAGCTACTTGCCCCAGGGAAGCATTAGCAGGCCAGCTGATGGCCAGATGGAAGAAGCCAGTACAAAATCTATCAGACTGACTCAGGTAGCTCATGTCTTAATATTAACATGAGGAAGCCCATCAGAAAGGCCCCAAAGTGGATTTTTTGGTGCTATTCTCATTGTTTCAGCAAAACCATTGTGTCACAGTCATGGAGGTGTTCCTTCTCCTCGTCGGCCTCTTGCTCAGGGCTACTCACTGCAAGAAGGTCTTGTGGTCTGTCACATGAACCGGGTAAAGTAATTTGGCAGAAAATAAACCCCTTTTCATTGCAGCTGCTCCTCAGATATCAGAGGGGATGGGGGTGTGGCTAGGTTAGATTCTGAGTGCTGTCCAGTTTGGCACTATGAGTCCGGTCGCGTTCAGTCTCTCTGAACTCTCACGGCTCCGGATTCACTAACAGTGCACTGCACTCCCTGGTTCCAGTCACGCTCCACGGTCTCAGGCAGCCAGTAAGGATCTGATGATGCCCAGTGAGAGAAATTCTGTGACTGGCAGCATGAATAGTGCAGTTTATTAAGAGCAACAGAGGTACAAGTTCTTCTTGTGGATTGCCGGTGATAAATTCCCTGTCTGCAGAGCATGTGTAGGTGTACCAAACGTGTTACATTAAAGAGCAGCTCAGTAAAATTTCTAAGTTTCCTGGGGATATACTCAGAAAGTCTGGATCTTACCCAAAGGCAAGAGGGGGAAGAAGAGAGGTTCAGCCCGTCTATTGATCCCAGGAGTCAGATCAGTGATAATATCTGCCCNCCCCCCCCTCCCCCCCACATAGAAGCTGTTTGCCTGGGGAACTGCTGTGAAATGGATTCCTTGCATACCAGTTGTGCTTCACCCTGGGAGTTTCTCTGATGTTATACCTTTCCTTAATGTATGAACAATGCTGCACCTTTAATATGATTTTAATTTTTAAGTCACCTCCAGTCATTATTCCACATGGTCCCTGGTGCTACAGGACCTCCAGAGACACAGAATAACACAGAATTGCCTAGATTGGAAAAGTCCTGTAAGATTATAGAGTTCAGTCGTTCACCTAACACTGACAAATCCTCGACTAAGCAATATCCCTCAGCACTATGTCTACACAACTCTTAAATACCTCCAGGGATGGGGACTCCACCACTGTCCGAGGCAAGATGTTCGAGTACTTGATAACCTGTGCAATAAAGAAATTCTTCCTAACAGCCAATCTAAACTTCCTTTGGAACAACTTTAAGCCATTTCCTTTTGTCCTGTCACTTGTTTCTTGGTTGAATAGACCAAAGCCCTCCTCTCTACTATCTCCCTAGTTGTAGAGAACAATAAGATTGTANCAATATCCCTCAGCACTATGTCTACACAACTCTTAAATACCTCCAGGGATGGGGACTCCACCACTGTCCGAGGCAAGATGTTCGAGTACTTGATAACCTGTGCAATAAAGAAATTCTTCCTAACAGCCAATCTAAACTTCCTTTGGAACAACTTTAAGCCATTTCCTTTTGTCCTGTCACTTGTTTCTTGGTTGAATAGACCAAAGCCCTCCTCTCTACTATCTCCCTAGTTGTAGAGAACAATAAGATTGTAGAGCCTCCTTTCCTCCAGGCTAAACAACCCCAGCTCTCTGGCTCCACATAACACATGTGGGCCAGACCCCTCACCAGCTTTGTTGCCTTCTTTGGACGTGTTCTAGTACCCCAATGTCTTCCTGTAGTGAGGGGTCCAAACACATTGCACCTGAAGCTGTACTGCTTTCCTTATTTTATTTCTATGGGTTTGTGAACTAGGGCTCTCACTGTGGTGCCAGAGAACACTTCATCTTCTAAAGATTATTGAAAGGCAGGAAGTGCAGCTGAGCACACTGTCAGCAGTATAATAGAAAATATAGCTGGAAACTTAGTACCATAAGAAACAAACTGGTAAATAAATTGCTATTGCTCTAAAAGAGATAGCAAACTAATACAGCAGATGGCAAGAAGATTGGGTGGAAGCAGATGTAATTTTTACTAATATACTTTAAAAAGTATATATATAAAAAAGTCCCAAGCTTGGGTATGGCACACTAAGGAAAAATGCACATTCAGAAATCAAAGAAGTTATACAGGCTTTTTTTGGGGAAGAGGAACTAAGTCTGCCTTGTCAGCAGTGTAGAATGATAGATCTTGCTACAATGCCTCTGGCAATGCACTCAGATTATTTTGGTTTAGAGACAGACTACAGTGTTATATGCATGAGTATAACAGTGCAATTTAAAATCTTTAATTCCAGGCAAACCTGATTTTATGACTGCACAAGGTTTGCCTCCTGCATTGGAAGGGAGATACATTCCCTGAAGGAAATGATTACACATAAGCCATTACAAGAAAACAGCGCTGGGGGGAGGTCTGGAAAATGTCAGCTGATGTCAGCATTGTCCAAGAATGATCCTCTCTGAAGAAATAATTCTTACTTACCATAATTTGAAAAAATGTTCCTTCATGAATAGAGTCTGAAACAATAAAAGAATTGTAATTGGTTGAATTAAAGTGTATTTCCAACTTCAATACATTAAGAGATATAGAGCCCCATATCACTTAAAGCATAGTACATGATTTTTTTATTATAATAAAATACTGTCCACAGCTTGGTAAATGAGTGGAGCAATTTTCCAGTACACTTAAAGGAAAGAATTATCACATAAACTAAATATAAGCTGAAAGATTTTACAAAACATGATCTTTATTCTCAGCTCACAATAAATCCATAGCTGAGGAAAGGAGCACTCAAGCAAGAAAAAGTATTAAGTTATAATTAATAGATAACCCTAAAATATTTTAAAGCAGTTATCACAAATCTGTATTCTGGGGACAGATACAAGTCTGTGGTAGCATTACACCGAGTGGCTAATTCTATTTTATGCTTATTACTAGAAAAGGCTATCTTTCTGCTGACATATTCTTGAACCCACAGACTTTCAAAGTATAGCATTTCTGTGCTTCAGATGATCAGAAAGAACAGTGTTGAACCTGTAATTTGTCAATAGACCCACACTGAAAAGTCAGCTGTGACTGAATTGCTTACCAGGTCCCACTTCTCTTACTTAGCAGCTATTTCATAGCTTTTATTTCCACAACTGTTATTACACTTCTCTGCTATTTTACTCTACAACACTGATTTTAACAAGTGATATCAAGTGTCTGAAAGGAAGGAGAAGAAAAGCAGAAGTGTAGGGTAGATTATAACAGACAACACAAGCAAAATTGGGAAAAAATATGACTGAGAAATCTATAACTGAAAGGAAACTAGAGGAAGGATGAGTGAATGACTACAAATAAGAAGTACCTAAAGGAATAGATGAAATGAAACAGATGAACCATACTCATGGTCTGGATAATAGAATTTGCTATCACTTCAAGTATCTCAGTCAAAAACTTAATTTCATTACAATTACATTTTAATTTTTCAGATTAGAAAACTAACAAACTTCAGTGAGTGTTCTTTTTATAGTACCCTTGAATGCACATGTAATATCAAAAACCTAAAATGAGTAATATTGGTGTAATTAAAAACTAAGATACTCAAAATATCCTTCTCCCCTTCCCCCCCACCCCAATTTCAGCTACCTGTAGGATAAAAATTATCAACAATCACTTCCCAGTATAGATTTTTGTCCTTCACATGCAATGAAATTCCTCATTCTCCCAATGAATTGGTCTGTATAGCGAAAATTACAACTTGTAGCTACAACTTTATAAGTATTTAAATAATAATATTTTAAAATATATATATAAAAGAATAAGACAGCTCTAAAATAAGGATAGAGTGTGTGTTCAAAATCATCTTAACTATTTCATTCCACTTCAGGCATAACAGATTGACATAGAGATTAAAATAGACTACTTCAGTGTTTAGATAATGTTTGTAAAGACATAAAAGATCCTCTAACACAAGCGGTCTCCACAGGTAGTAACTTTTCCAGACCTGTCTGGAGAAAACAATTATTTATTGTTACCTAAGGCAGCAAATACATGTTTACGGTTTTCAACTACACAGATGCATGTAGAGCTTGTGTTAGAAAATGTACCTTTTAACTCACTTTCTAATTCAATTTACTTTGGATTTAGACTTTGAGTTTTGGACTGTGGTTTTAGCAGAGGAAATTTGAAAGTACTGAAAAATATGTACCATATCTTGAAGCAGTAAATAACAAATTATCCCTTTACTTTTAATAGTACGATTTTAACATAATCCTTCTTTAGTGTGTAGCGTTAATCAGAAGAAAAGTTTTAAAATGCTTCGAGCAGTTCTGCTGTCTAACTAACTTTACTTCTACTGTGACTCAAAATCTGGATACTGTTAAGGCATTTGGGTTTATGTCCTTCATTCAGATTATTCACTAGATGACACTCTTGTATCATAGTAAGTTTTCTTGGCATGCAATACATACCTCCATAAAATGAGAACACAAATTTTAATGAAAACGTGGGGTTTTTTCCACTTTTTTTCCATGAGTGCTGTGTAAACAGGAGTTCACACTTAAAAGATAATTTTAAACTAAATTTAAAAGGTTCAGTAAAGCAACTAAACAGTTAGAAAGTGGTCTAAAGCATAACAGTCCAGCAACTGTACATTAATCTGAAGGTGAGCTGTCATGCTCAAGACAAGATAAATGAACATGAATTAATTTTTTTTACATATTAAAGACTTAATTTTTTTACCCATTAAATTACTGCGAATACTGCTCACTGTAGATTCAAGGTGCAGTAATAAGTTCTGCAAGAATGAGTTACTATTTTTTATATAAAGCCTGAAGTAAAAAGAAAAGAACAAATTATAAAATGTAAGTAACTGCTTTCAGTGATGGACATTAGTTTCACCTAATTAACTTGGGATACTGAAGTAATGAATCCTGTTCCTCTTTTTTTTTTTTTTTTCCTCAGGGCTTACCTGAGAGGTTCAGATTCAAAGGATTTCTCCAGTAACTTGAGAACTTCTTCTGTCCTAATGGGGATAATTGTTAAACACCCTTAGCAATCTCAGGTTTATTTCTCCAGCCACTTTTCCAGTCCTCCTCCAGATTGGTAGACTTGGTGGCAGCACAGGTGAAGTTTGCAAAACATATTCAGCACACTTTATTACCTCATATAAAGGTCTGTGAAAGCAGAACACCCAGTACTCTTTGCGCAAGATATTACGTAGAACACGTAATATAGCAGCCCTCTGAATCTGTAACTTGAGTACAGTCTGCAAGAGTTTCACATTAAATTATTTGGTGTTCTAAGCCTGGTCTAGCAGAGACAGTGAAAGTGGTCTAACATAGAATCCAGAGTACTGTGAAGATTAAGTTACTGTATCTCAGCAAGGGACATCATTATATGAGTCCTGGAAGACAATAAGATCTGTGTAGTGCTCTTAACGTTGAGTTTAAGATCATGTATTTCACCCTTTTAAATAAATCCATTAAAAATGTCAAAATAATCATTGATCTCTTGTTTTTAGTTACCTGGCTGGAGTTACTCAGAATACCAGACTATATCTTATCATACATTCAGACAGAGCAAAAGGATATCTTCTCTTTGCTCATGTAGCACAGTAACTCTGGAGCGTGTATTTTTTGGATTGCAGTTTGCACTTTTTTGATGAAGTACACAGGCGTTACATACAGATGTAAAAGTGTGATTCTATTGTCTAAATTCAAAGATATGATGGCGATCAAACAGAATAATAATGCTGTCAGGCAAGGAGAGAAGATAAAAAGAGCTAGATAGAGGTATGAGTACCCATGCACTGCCTCAGAGGAGGCACAGGGATGTTTGGGCACATGGGAAGTGGAAGCTGCTGGAAGGAATATGCCCAGCAGTGTTGGATATCACTTCATGGCTGTGAGAGGGGATAAGGAGCACACAGCCCTTTGCCAGTAACAACAAAGAAATCAGGTGTTGAGAATGTTGGAAAATAGTCTAGATCCCACTCTTCTAGGCCATGTTAGAGTATTCTAGTGTAGCAGCACAAGAAAGCTGTCAGGACTGTACCTACATTTGCAGTGTTATCCTATAGTGTAATTCTTATGCTTTTAATGATAATGTTATTTAAGTAAAAAAATGTGGCTTAGCAAGAACATAAAGCTATACCTAAGTTACTTGCTAGAACAGCTAGAAAATAATGGTGTATTTTTTGGTGTGCACTGAAACGTGATCTTTTAATCTCCCTCAAGTGGTATTAAAAAAAAATAAAAATCACTTTGATGATATTTAAGGCCCGGGTTATCTTTATTTATAGCTTTTGGGTAGGGCTATATAGTACCTGCACAAATATTGGCCTATGAGTAATGTTTCTTCCTATTAATATATTCTTTTTAGTTTCTTTTCTCATCATTATTGTCATCATTTCTTTATGGTAGGATAAGCAGCTTATAACTTAACATAATATGCCTTAGGATGGCCACATGAACAAGTATACAACCTAACTAAGAAATACTGTTTATATTCTACTAATATGGAAAGCTATAGTCCTTTTTCACTTGATTAGGCAAATTAAAATTCTATGCAACTTTACTAAAGTTACTACCCTACATTCAGTCTTGTATAACAGAAAAAGAAAGTCTTGGACATACTCCTGTCCAAGATTCTGTCTACATTTTACCTGTGTCTGGAGCTAAACTATAGCAGTTGCTCTATCACACAATGACTCTCCCCAGCAGAGAAGGGTGATTGGGAAAAGGAGAGAAGCACCACAAGTCAAAATTAAAACAGATTTAATGAAACAACCAAACTAATACCAATGCCAAAAAAAAAAACAAAAACAACAGTGTGCAAAAATAAAGCGTGAAAAGTTACACTCGCCCCAGTGAATATATGGTGGTCACAATAAAAAGGAAAGCAGTCCTCAGGAATGGTAAGCAAACCCCTCTGATGATGGAGTAGAGCAAGATGAGAAGCCTAAGCAAACTAGTCCATCTCCTAACAAATTTCTCTCTTTATAATTTGCATGATATTTAGGGATGGGATAAACCTGTGAGCCAGCTCAGGTACGCTGTTTTTGCTGACTCAGAAGTGCTAAAGGCCTGCAGATTATGTCTGGTTTATGATTCTGTTCCAATAAAACCAGAATAATTTCTTACCTAGAACAGTAGAACACCTTTAAAATATATATATATAAACCCCTCAGTTATACAGTTTGAATGTTTCTTACAACCAGTACATTATTAAAAAGACCACCAGAATATGGCTGTTTCCCATTAATGATTAGGCCACTGGAAAAAAACCTTCAAAGATCGTGTCCAACCAGTAAAGCTACTCTAAATGTCCACTGCTAAACCATGTCCCTAAGCAGCATACCTGCACAAGTTTTAAAGATACTCAGGGATGGTTATTCCACCACTTCCCTGGGCAGCCTGTTCCAGAGCTTGACAACACTTTTAGTGAAAAAATTCTTCCTAATATCCAACCTGAACCTCCCCCGGTGCAACTTAAGCCCATTTCCTCTTATCTTAGCACTTGTTACTTGGAAGAAGATACTAGTACCTAACTCTCTACAACCTCCTTTCAGATACAACCTCCTTTAGAGTGATAAGTTCTCCCCTCAGCCTCCTTCAGTCTAAATAGCCCCAGTTGGCTCAGCTGCTCCTCATAAGAACTGTTCTCTAGACCCTTCACCAGTTTTGTTGCCCTTCTTATGACACACTCAAGCACCTCAATGCCCTTCTTGTAGTGAGGGGCCCAAAATTGAACATGGTATTCCAAGTGTGGCCTCACCAGTGCAAGTACAGGGGATGGGTTCCTTCCTTAGAACTGCTGACCATACTACTTCTGGTACAAGTTGGGATGCTGTTGGCCTTCTTGGCCACCTGGGCACACTGCTGGCTCATATTCAGACATTGTTAATCAGTACCCCAAGGATCTTTTCCATCAGGCAGCTTTCCAGCCACTCTTCCCCAAGCTTGTAGTACTGCATGGAGTTGTTGCGGTTCAAGTGCAGGAATCAGGACTTGGACCTGCTGAACCTCATACCATTGGCTTCAACTCAGTTGATCCAGCCTATCCAGGTCTCTCTGTAGAGCCTCCTTACCCTCATACAATCATATAACTGTTTTCAGCTCAAGGAGTATCCTGAGGTTGATGCTGCTTATTTGTTGATGCTGCTTATTTGTTTATGTTTTATTTGTTTCTGCTTTATTTGTTTATGTTTATGCCCAGTCTCACCTTGAACTGTGAAAAGGATAAAGCACATTTTGGACATAATATATATCTACAAATATGCAAAACATGCAATTTAAACTTTTACATGTTAAATCATTTTAAGATTCCTACCACAATGTTCAAGATTAGTCAGGTATTCTGTATGCAGCCATACATGCAAAACTCATATTTATAGTATGTAAGGACAAAATAATTTCCAGTGGAACCAAAAGTATTGTACATTTAAGTAATAAAAGGAAAAAGGCATCAGATATATTTGAAACATAAGACTAGCTTAATTCATAATATGCAGGTCTCTTTCAAATATTATAGAAGCAGTGAAAATTTACCAAAAAGGCAACAGTTTAGATTAAGGGCTTTTAACACCCTGCTACTTTACACTGATGAAAACTGGGCCCATGATTAAATATGGAAGAATGATATTCCACAGAATGGTCAAATGTGTTTCCTTTGGTGACAAGGAATGGCAGTTAAGTAAATCTCAGAAGCATTTTCTCACATTAATTGATTCAGGATGAGTTACACATGACCTGCTTAAAAAAAATTTTAAATCAGGAATTGGATACAATACTGCAAAATATCTGTGATTTTCAAAACAGATTAATATTGCTATTAAAATAATATTAATATTATTTGTGATTTTCAGTCAATAATGCAGCATTTCCAATGGTTTGAAGTGATATTTTTCCTTCTACATTTTTCTGAGGTTTTTTATTCCCTTCTAAGCATGCCATCCACACTGCTTACTACCTGCACGGCTGCAGATATGTGTCAAGACCATTGCTGAAAAACTTCAATCTATTTTCCATGTAATGACAGTTGTCTTCACAGCCTTCATTCCTGGTCAACAATTGCATACTGTCAGTAAAAAGCAGACAAACCTGAGGTCATCTTCACCAGAATGGTATTGGATATCTTGGGTCAAAAAAATGAAAACATTAAACTCAATGTAAGGAGAGGCACAGATGGCAGTAGAAATGACTGAAAGCATGATTAATTCCTCCTGCTCCATTAGATTAATTAGGTCATATGAATATGTGCCAAGTAATTGGCTTTTTTCCTGACCCTATACAGCTTTCAGTCAGTCAGACATCATTCACCAAGATAGTTAATAATATATGTCAGTGATGTCAAGGATTTTAAAGACAGCTCTCAGGTTGACAGTGCAAGCAGATGTCTCAAACAATGATTCAGAAACCAGCAAAAATGTTTCTGATAAGTAGGCAGCAGAAACAGCCCACTCTAAATCTGCCATTAAAATGAAAGTCTGCAGCAGCACCAAACTGAGAAAGAAAAGCTGATCTTCATCTGCACTTGTTCAGAATAGGAGAAAAAAAAGAGGAATAGTTGAAGTGATAAAAAAAACAGGCAGAGAAGATGTGCTAATGCAGGTATCTAATCTCTAGACTTCACTGTCAGTGGCAAGTGTCAGCTGTTTGAGACAAGATCTGTACTGACTGTTCTCACACTGAGTTTTAGTTTTGTTAAATTTGTGCTCTAAAAAGTGTTGATTGCTTAAGAAAAGGAGTGATGATAACCAAGTAATACCCTAATTACACTGCTCCCACACTGGTGCACACTTAAGCAGCAGGAGAGAGATCAGCCAAACATGCATGAATGATAATAAACATTTTCATGATGACAACATACATCAATTTATTATAGCTACAAACATGAAATTTCATCTTTGTAATGACAGCTGTAGTCAGGGCTTTGAAGTTTAGATGCTACGTGATGACAAATAGTTGGACTCAACAATCTTAAATGACTTTTTCAACCTAAATATTTCTATGATTCCATGATAAAAACTATTGAATAACTACCAATAAATTCCCAACTCGTTTGTATCTTACTGGGGATTCAGACATAACATATATAAATTGGTGTTCATACCTTAGTTATGTCATGTGTTGTTTCTTTTGGGGTGTTTTCCTGGAGTAATTTGATTCTCCTGTTAATAAATGTTACCCTATCTTTTTCTGCGTGCAACATTTGGGGTGTCATGATGATTTTTTTCTTTTAAATCCTGTATCAGTCAGGAATAAATTAGATCATTTTATTGTAACAATTACTCTGTGGGTCCAGAAAAATATCAGTTATTATTAGAAATTAATGGATACTTTGGTAATTTGAAAGTACTCTTCATTCTCCTGTTAAGGATTAACATTGCTCAGTCTGGGTTTATTAATATTCTCATTGCCTTTCTTATTCTCCACTAGGGGATCGACAACCAAAGTAGTATGGTTTCATGAGAAACTGTGTAGTACAAGATGCTAAGAGGTGGTTTAGAGCAAAGAATTCTTATTAAATGGGAGAGGCTATGAGGTTTTCTGCTCAGTCTTGCCTTCAGAACTGAGGGCTCAAAGTATGAATTTAAAATTGCTTTGTTTTTAAGATGGCCTCATCTCTAACACTAAATTTCTGAGGTGGCTTTTAGAAAACTGATTTAGAACACTGGGCTGTAATGTACAGAGTGGGAAGAATCAACATGTATAAGCAGGACAGTCTTTTCATATTGCTTAGTTGAACAGGAACCTAGTATGTGCAGAGATATAGCAACCCTTGTTTCTAAAACTGCAGGCAAGTTTCATATTTACAGAGATACTACAGAAGGTAGGATGTTATATGGTGTCATGATTCAGAATTCCCCTGATCCAGAGAGTCAGATTTTATCAAAACATTATGAGGCAAAACAGTATCTTTACTATACTTCTTGAGGCAAACATTGTTTGATTTACTGACCATACACTTTTTAATACCTATTATCTGGTGTTTAAATATCAAATCAAGTCATCTTTGATTTACTGACAACATGTTTTTTAAGTACTGGTGTAGCTGCAAACAATCTAAAACAGCTGCATTAGTTTAAACATTATGCTGCAGTCAGAGGGTTCTCAATTTTAAGTAAATAATTTAGAATATGGAGGGTTCTAAGAGGCTGCACAGTTTTTGTTATACATTTTACAAATTACATGATTAATTATTATTTCATTGCTTGAGAATGATCTACAGGGAAATAATCCAGGCATCCAATGTTACTTTTTTTGTTGTTGTTATGTCTTAATGTTCCTAAATTTTGTTTCAGCCTAGTAAATTCTTTCCCTGTTTTTTTTTTTTTCTGTTGTACTAAGTTAGATATGCAGCAAATATTTCTAGACTTAGCAATTTAAACAAGTTAGGAACAGAGGAAGGTGGATAAAAATGTTTTATTAACATGCTGAGACATGTTACTTCTTCTAAAGCAAGTGAAACAGGTGAGAGAAGAAAAAAAAACAGCCAAGAAAACAAAAAACTTCCACATAAGTGGCTCCCTGAGAGACTCTTCAGGACACCAAATATCACAAGAACTAGAAGTAAAAATGTTTCTAAGTGAAAAAAAAAAAAAAGAAATCCCAGGGAAAAAACCCAGGCTTATTATTACATGAGGCTTTACAATTGTTGATGGCAACCAAGGTTCTGTACATTAAAAAAAAAAAAGAATAGAATAATGATATGGAATTTTATCCATAATGCTTGATTTCTCCAAAAGAATTACATAGGTAACTCTATGCAATCAGAACCACATTTATTTCATTTATAGTACTTTTCTGGAGTGGGTTATTGACCCCTAATTCTGCCAACCTTGAACTCAGCTACACTTTAGCAGATGTATTGAAAAATTCACCTTGAGAATTCTTTGGCAGCTCTGAAATAAGTTGACAAAGCTGACAGTTGCATCAGATGCAGGCTTTGCTCTTTTCTACTCACCTTTCTGACCAATATGTGTAACTATCTCCTTGACACTTTACAAGAGGAGAGAAACAGCAGGACATTACAGAGCAAGATGCAGCTTACTAACCTTACAGAGAGGACATCACAGGATTAGGCAGATGTAGATCTCTCCCTTTTGCATTCCTCCTCACAGCTTCCCAGATGAGTTTTGCAGGATCTAGACCTGTGTGTATGAAGTGCTGCACTCTGGACTTTATCACAATCTGCATCCAACTGCCATAGTTAAATAGTTCTTAAAACAAACAAAGAAAAAAGAAAAACTAACAAAGAGAAAAACCAGAAACAACAAACCAACAAATCCCACAAAAAACAACCAAACAAAACCAAACAAAGAGAAAAACCCATCTAGAACAACAAAATAAGAAAAAAAGTAATTTCAATCAGAAATCCTAAGCACAGTAACAAGTCAAACACATGACTGCTGGTCAGAGATGCTTTTCCTTAGTATGCTTTTGCTGGGATATAGGAGAAAGAGGAGAGTCTACCACCATTGGAAGAAGGGGCAGGCTACTCAGGAAGAGTTCTTTGCCTCAGTCTTCCTGAGCTGGAAGATAGGGATGGAGATCAGAATAATACCCCCACAGTCCAGGAAATAGCAGTGAATGACCTGCTAAGCCAACTGAACACCCCTAAGTCTATGGGGACAGATGGGATCCACCCGAGGGTGCTGAGGGAGCTGGTGAAGGAACTTGCCAAGCCTCTCTCCATCATTTATCAGCAGTCCTGGTTAAGAGGGAAGGTCCCAGATGACAGGAGACTTACAACGTGGCACCCATCTACAAGAAGGGCAGGAAGGAGGATCTGGGGAGCTACAGGCCAGTCAGCCTGACTGAGGAACTACAGGCCAGTCAGCCTGACCTCGGTTCTGGGGAAGATTATGGAACAGTTCATCTTGAGGGTGATCACACAGCAAGTGCAGGACAACGGGGGAACAGGCCCAGCCAACATGGGTTCCTGAAGGGACCCATGTTGTCTACCTGGACTTCAGGAAGGCATTTGACAGCGTTCTCGTTTTACTCGTCCATTATCACAGTATCCATACATTCACTACAGTAAAGGACATGGTTTAGTTTTTGCAATATTTAACTGTTACTTGTAGAAGGCCACAGAAACCAGAAAAAAAGAAACTGTAGCAAAATTT
Organism: Chloroceryle aenea; assembly: GCA_013399075.1. NCBI lineage: Eukaryota > Metazoa > Chordata > Aves > Coraciiformes > Cerylidae > Chloroceryle > Chloroceryle aenea. The sequence goes on along the minus strand of VWZY01000380.1, from coordinate 133,403 downwards.
TTGTAGAATTGATTTTTCCAGGGATATTTGAAAAACTTTATATACAGAAAAACTGATAAAAACTAAAAGACCACCGTTCAATCCATTTCCCAAATGGTTCCTGTTGATTTCATCTCTTTTGCAAGAAAAGAAGTTCTGTAATATTATGCTTTTCCTTTTTCCTTTCAAAGTCTTATAGTTATCATTAAAAACAAAAAAAATACAGAGAGTTTGTTAGTAAATCCAGGAGTATATCTTGAATTTCATTGTCTTTCATTGCAAAAAGACAGTTTAATGATACTCAATCCATTCCAACATCACTAACTGATCAATATAAGAAATTTCTTTCCACTCATAAAAGTAGCTCTTTCTGCTATCTTCATTCTCAGATATCAATAAAAAAGCCATCTGAAGTCCTTTTTCACTGAAATACACACATTTTAACAAGTGAATTAGGTTAAAACATCCAAAAGGCAAATCTTTTCTGAAAGCAAATTTCAGTAAAATAATGATGATCCAGGAAATCACAAAATTATGCCAATAGGTTATGTGAATATTTTCAACTTTTCAGAAAAACATACATTTCAGGCTTCAGAATTTTGATTGCAATAGTAATTTTGTAACCATGGCAACATTGCTGATGTTGGATTTATGTAAATATAAAAGATTGGTCTGTAAAGCCAGTAAGAATTTGACTTCTGATGTATTATGGCTAGGAAACATTTGAAAAAACTGTATGTAAAGTAAGAAAAAAGGTGTATGTACGTGAATGAATGTTTAGAGCTTTTTTTTTTCTTGCCAGGAAATGGTTCAAGAGACCTTCTCTTACATCAATGCAAACCTGTGAGCTTTAAATACTGAAACTATAACTAGATAAATCACAAGTATTTAATTTCTCTTATTTAAATCTGAAGCTAACATGGTCCACTGAGTATTCTGTAACCTGCTTATGGGGGAAAGAAAGGAATAAATATGTGAAGGTAAAAAAGCCTCCAGACTTAATTTTCCCTGAAGCCTCTTGCAGATGGATGGACCTCATTACAATAAACATGAAGAGCAGGACTTGCACATGCAGAAAATGCACCCATACAATACTGTATTATTTTGAAATGCCAGGAAAAGGAAGCAAGAAGCAAGCAAAAAAAACCTTAAAAACAAACACCAAACTGTGGTTGAGTACAGCATTAAGAGGAAGAACTTCTTTGTATGTTTTACAGAAGCAACAAGCAAATCTCACTACTTAGCTGTTCCTACACAAAAAAAAAAAAAAAAAAACCAAAACAAAAAAAAAAAAAAAAAAAAAAAAAAAAAAAAAAAAAAAAAAAAAAAAAACAACCAAAGACTCCAGATGTATTTAGAGAAGTTTAAACAGTTAAGTTTAAAAGCTATAGTGTTAGTCATTTGCTCATTCACTTGTTAGTAAATCTGACTAAAAATATCAGTGAGTTTACTGGAATTTGGATTATATTTCCACACTGCAAAAAAGTTTATTATAACTGGAACAACAAACATCTAGATTTGCTATATGGAGTTGCTTTACTAAGTTTTAGTACTCGTAATCCAGGACAGATTTCATCTATAATAATAATAATAATAATACAAGGCACTAACAGAGAAATAAGTAATTAAAACAATAAACTATGAAACCATTAAAGAACATGCATCAAAGAAATAAATATTATAGGGGCTACAAAATGGTCTACAGTTAGCATTTTATATCAACTACTTATTATTGGGTTGGGTTACTGATCTCCACAGTTCCAGAACTTCATGGATTCACAAAGGTAATACAATTGGGACTGAATCTGTGTTTGTTCTGAAAGACAAAGTGACTTTAGCCTTTGCTTTGAAATCAAGTGAAGCTATGATGACCTCATCATAGTCTACAGCTTCCTCAAGGTGGGCAGTGGAGAGTGAGGTGACCTCTGATGAGCAGTGATAAGACACATGGAAAAGTATGAAGCTGCTTTAGGGGAAGTTTAGGTTGGGCATTGGTTCTTCTGTTCTTTAACATCATTAGACACAGGTAAAGTGTTGGGGGTTTAGGTTTTTTTTGTGCTTGTGTTTGTTTGTGTTTTGGTTTGGTTTGGTTTTTTGTTTATTTTTTTAATATTGGTTATGACCTGAATGTTAAACAAGGAGAAAACCAAACATTCCAGAACTAACTAGAAAAAGAAAAGCCTCTTACTGAATTACTGTGATCTTGCATTTTCTTCCAGGGAGCAGTTCTTAATACCATAAGATCTGATTTATAGGAGGTATCCTGGCAACAAAAAGTGAGTGTTTTAGACTGATAGTACTTTTTAAGTACATACTATCTTAACTGTACAGATAGTACATTGAAGTTTATAAGTGTTATCACTGCTAGAAGCCCTGGTCTTAAAAACTCCCAGGGATGGGTCTTCCACCACCTCTCTGGGCAACCTGTTCCAGTGTCTCACCACCCTCATGGTGAAGAAATTCTTCCTAAGGAGAAAGTAGATCTGTTAAATCCCATGTTTTTTATTCACAGGGAATAAAAAAGTGGAACCATACTGTGAAATGTTCCAGACAATTACCTGAGAAGTGCTCCAAGGTTTGTTAACCTTTTTCCCCTTAAGCACTAATAAGTTATTTCTGCTTTGTGGATCTGATTTCAGAGATGTACAATGTACATGAATTAATATAAACCCAGGTGGTTCAGTGTTCATGGATGTCCTAAAATCTACTAATTAAATCTGGTGCAGAATATATCCTTTAATACCAGATTTAATACAACTGAATCCTTATCATTCATATCAGGAACACAACTTAAGATCTGAGCAATGTCTCAGATGCAATCTGGCATTATAACAAGGTCTCATCTTGAAAATATATATGATGAATGGTTCAGAATATTTTTTTTGCTTTGGAAAGGCTTTGATCACAGGGTTTCTAAGCATTATCAAGTCTGTCTTATCATCTGTATTTCAAAGTAACCAGTTCTGGGTTTTTTTTCTGTGATTGTGTTAGCTTTAACCTGGATTGTTTCCCTAACTCATTTCAACACAGAGCTGCACAAAAGCTTGTGCCATCGAAAGAAATGTAATGGCACAAAAGTGGGACTAAGCTAATAAGTTCTTCTTTAAAAACTTCCTGCAAACTAGCTGCAGTACAAAGTTAGGCTGCCTTAGAGGCTTCCTAGAAGCCTGGTCAAGCACTCACCCTTCTGAAATAAAAGCAGGCTAAAAATCTCTATTTTCTTGTACAAGAGTTCCATTATAACCAGTAGTAAGACATAACTGAAGCAGTAAATGCCTTTCACAGTTTGGTGCCTGCTCTACAGATTGCTAGTCTACACAGCAAGCCAGAGAGGGGATAGACAGAAGGGAGCACAGCAGCCCTTCAGCAGGCATTTTCCAGGAGAAATAACAAGGGTCTTCTAAGAACACATTGATAAGTATGCAACTGCAGTAGAAGTGCTAAGATAAATTTGGAGTAAACTGTTTGAAATGTAAATAAGCTTCAGGCTTTTAATCAGGGTCTGCTCTAGGCTGAAAGTAAGGGAAGCTATATGTTTCCCAGAATCCAAAAGGAAAAATATCTTGCTGTGTATTGTAACAGTTATTATGAATATGTACTTAGCATGCCTAGAGCTTTCAAGAACATTCTTTAATTCTTTAAAAGGTGGTAAAGAAGTCAGATCCTACCATACATTAAGTAAATGTTGTTTTGGATTAGATAAGAATAGCTCTCTCAAAGTTATTAAGTTCTGATAAACAAGATACTTGGTTAATTAAAAAAGCAAAACACAAGAGTGAATGCAGTATAACTGCAGCATCAAGCCATAGATCATAGTTTAACAGTCTCAGCACAACTATAATCACTACACTGAGATACGTCAAAGAGAGCTGGTAATTTTATAGTCTTATTTTAGTATTACTGAAAAAAATGAACATTCAGACTGGCATTTCTGTAGGAACAGAAAGCTTACATAAAAAATGTACAGCATAATGCAAACACCAGAGACACAGTATTAGCACTGAACTGTGATGACACAAGCAGGAAGAATTCTCCTTTTTTTTTCTGTGTCATGCAGGTTTATCACTTAGCAGTGATAAATGCTAGAGCATGCTTAGAGAATGAGCTACTTTGTCCAAAAAAGCCAGCCAAATGATGATTTGCATGATTACACAGAATTTGTCTCATTAAAGCTTCAGAGACAAGACTACCAAGTCTCTTTTCCCTCCTTTGCATTTTTGGCAGAGAATACAAATGTGACTTGCATCATTAAAGGTCTAAAGAATCTAATTTTGAACAGCTGATAGAGACTACTTTCTTTGAGACAAGCATTGGGTAAAAATATACTTTATCTAATAACCTTTTTCTTTAAAATTTGAGATGGTAGAGGTAGAAATGGACAGCAAGACTTCGAGAAGATTTCATGGTGAAAGAACTGATGAAGAAAAGAAGTCACTCAATAAAAGCCAGTCCAAAAATTGTTCTATCTAGTGTTAGAGATCAAATGTGAGACACAAAGACATACTTTAAGAAAATTGGGTTACAAGAGATTTGACAATATAAATATGCTTTCAGTTCACAATGACCTTGAGAAAACAATGAAAATATAATATTTTCCTTGTTGTGGCAAAAAAAGAGAAACAGATGCACCCATATTCCTGTTGTTTCCATCCATTTGCTATTCGTATCTATAGAATTTTTTATCAGTACCTTCCAGAACTACAACTTACATCAGAAGACAGAGCGTGACTGGTAATCTCACTGTTATATTGCATTCCATGTCTGTCTTGACTTGGAGATGAGTTATCTCCACTACAGTGTTTTCCTGACTGCCCTTTCAGTATGTAATACAGATGTTTTTTCATGCAACTAGTAATTCAAAAGTAGATCTTCCTGAAGTAAAGCAAAGCCTTCTTTGGATTCAATCTTACTTTAACTTACTCTTGTGGTTTAAGCAATTAAGCACCACACAACCGCTTGCACATTCCATCTTCCCAGAGAGATGAAAGAGAGAATTGGGGGAAAAAAAAATAAAGTAAAACTTCTGGTGTGACTTTAATAGGACAGAAGAGGAATAAGAAAAAAAAAAAGTTTATGGTAATAAGTAGTAATAATAACATTTGAATATACAAAATGCAGTCGTATATACAATGATGCACAGTGCAAATTCTCACCACTCACTGAGTGATAACCAGCCAGTTCCTGTGCAGTAGTTACCAGTCAACGTTCCCTCTGGTGTATATGCTAGGCATGACATCACATGGTACGGAATATTCTTTTGGTCATTTTGGGTCAGCTGTCCTGTCTCTGTCCCTTCTCAGCTTCTTGTGCCCCTCCAGTCCATTCATTCGTATTGACTTTGTATAAACACTTTTCAGCAGTAACTAAAATAATCAGTGTGTTATCAACATTATTCTTATAGTAATACAAAACACAGCACAGTACTAAGTACTAGGAAGAAAATTAACTCTATCCCATCTGAAACCAGGACACTAAATCTATATTAGATGTTTCCTCTAAAACACTGAATTCCAGCCAACTTACTTCCACTTTGACTCAGAGAGTGATGGACTCAGTTATCTTCCTAAAAATTGTGTTTACTGTAAACAAATCCATTCAGTCTTCAGACAACCGAGTAATGAAAATTTTATTTAATATTCAAAGACAGTCAGTCAAAATCCTAAATGGGAACATGTCAACGCTATGTGCAAATTAATGAATATTAATACTAGAAATTTTATTTGACACATTTTCCAAACATTTGTGATAAAAATATTACTTCACACGGTTATATCATGCATAACATTTTATACATGAATAACATCTTACTTTAGCAGCACTGAAACAAACTGCTGTATTAAAGCCCTAGAGGTGATAGTGATGCTTGCAGTTCCTCCTTTTCTGTTATTAAGGAAAAAAAAAAAGTAATGAAGAGGAATGATGCTCTTGACCTTGGCATTCCAATAAAACCTCACTATTTTCCTCCATGGATTTTGGATAAATTTTGTATAGTTTTTTTGTCACAGATTAGAACAGACCAAGAAGCCTCACACTAAGGATTTCAGTACTATCAAGACTGCAAAATTAAGGATATAAATTCTCCTTTACATACTTTTTACTTGACCACCATTGTCCTACAAGGTGCAGAATATGGTGAAGTGGACCTGACATTCCATTTTATCCTCCATGAATCTATATTTTCAATAAGTCTTGACAGTGCAAATACAGATTTCTGCTTGGGAAAGAGCACAAAAAAAGTACAATTTTGGTATTATTAAAAATATCAATTTGTATTAAGCAAATTGGTTTCAAACAAAATAATTACATGCACCTTCAAAGTCAAAGGTTACACTTTGTTCCTGTTGAAAATAAAGTTGTTTGGTAATTTTGCTGTAAATAACTCTTCCCAGCAAACAGAGGGCTACATTTCAAATGGGTTATGTTACAGGAATAGTCATACATACTGAACATAAATATGGTGGGAAAATGTCATTTCTAGTTTTGAAATCCAGTTTCACAGATCTTTTAATATATATTTCTATAGCTTGAAAACAGCACATGGCTTTTTTTAAAGTCCAGGAAACACCTGAGATTCTGAACCTTTTTGCACAAGCATCAGAATGATGACTGGTACTGAACTCAGTGGGATTAGAAGGACTACTTACATGGCACCCCAAAATTAAGAAGAACTGAGCATTATGATCCTTATTGCAAAGCAAAAGAGCTATCAGTGAATCTGCAGTGGGAAAGACCACTCTGTAAAATATATGCATATAAATACATATTTGAAATGTAACCTGCCTTTTAGAGATATACTTTAAGTCACTATACTTTGGAAAGATATCTTTTAAAATAACATATTTGTGATACCTCTATAGACTTACATAGACAGCTGTCATTCTTGCCACTCAAGTGTTGAATTTCAATTTCTTTCTTAAAAACAAAACAAAACAAAAAACAAGAGAGTAGTAACTGGCATAATCAAAATTTTTTGAATAAAACATTTACTCACCAAAGTAAAGCCCATCTACAAGAAGGACTGGAAGGATGATCCAGGGAACTGCAGGCCTGTCAGCCAGACCTCGGTGCCAGGGAAGATTATGGAGCAGGTCATCTTGGGTGTGCTCACTTAGCCCATTGATGACAACCAGAGGATCAGGCCCAGCCAGCATGGGTTCAGGAAAGGCAGGTCCTGCTTAATGAACCTGTCTTCCTTCTATGACCAGATGACCCTCATAGTGGATGTTTTCTGTCTGGACTTCAGTAAGGCCTTTGACACTGTATCCCACAGCATTCTGCTGGAGAAGTTGGTAGCTCATGGCTTAGATGGGTGTACTCTTCACTGGGTTAAAAAGTGGCTGGATGGCTGAGCCCAGAAAGTTGTGGTGAATGGAACTAAATCCAGTTGGTGGCCCATCACTAGCAGTGTTCATCAGGGCTCAGTTTTGGGACCAATCTTGTTTAATATCTTTATTGATGATCTGGATGAGAAGATTGAATGCACCCGCATCAACTTTGCAGATGACACCAAGTTGAG
>VWZY01000380.1:97584-125626 GCA_013399075.1 Chloroceryle aenea | reverse complement strand
AGAAGAGAAGAGAAGAGAAGAGAAGAGAAGAGAAGATTTCAGATGGAAGGGACTTGAAGTGATCATCTAGCCCAAATGCATGACCACTGCAGAGATGACCAAAAGTTGAACCATGTTGTTAAGGGCATTGTCCAAATTTTTTAATCACTGACAGACTTGGGGCGTCAACCACCTCTCTAGGAAGCCTGCTCCAGTATTTGACCAAGCTCTCAGAAAAGAAATGCTTCCTAATGTCCAGTCTAACCCTCCCCCGATGCAGCTTTGAACTGTTCCCACGCATCCTATCACCAGGAAGAAAAGATGGCAAGAAAACTTCCTATTGTGGTACAGCCTTCAGATTATTATCCACTATTGACTTTTCAGGTAGGCAGCAATGAACTAGCAACAAGAAATCCAAGAGCAATCAAGAGAGACTTCAGGTCCTTGGGATGACTGGACAAGGGATTAAGAACACAAGCTGTGTTCTCCTTTATTCATCTAGTTANTGAGTCAGCTGTCCTGGTTCTATCCACTCTCCGCTTCTGTACCCCTCCAGCCTATTCACTGGTAGGGCATGAGAAGCTGAAAAGTCCTTGACTTAGCAGCAACTAAAATGATCACTGTGTTGTCAACATTACTCTCACAGTGAAGCTAAAACACAGCACTGTACCAGCTACTAGGAAGAAAATTAACTCTGTCCCAGCTGAAACCAGGACACACTGGCAACTGGAATTTTGTGAAAAAGGAGGGATACTTGGATAGAAGAAAGAAGAGAAGAGAAGAGAAGAGAAGAGAAGAGAAGAGAAGAGAAGAGAAGAGAAGAGAAGATTTCAGATGGAAGGGACTTGAAGTGATCATCTAGCCCAAATGCATGACCACTGCAGAGATGACCAAAAGTTGAACCATGTTGTTAAGGGCATTGTCCAAATTTTTTAATCACTGACAGACTTGGGGCGTCAACCACCTCTCTAGGAAGCCTGCTCCAGTATTTGACCAAGCTCTCAGAAAAGAAATGCTTCCTAATGTCCAGTCTAACCCTCCCCCGATGCAGCTTTGAACTGTTCCCACGCATCCTATCACCAGGAAGAAAAGATGGCAAGAAAACTTCCTATTGTGGTACAGCCTTCAGATTATTATCCACTATTGACTTTTCAGGTAGGCAGCAATGAACTAGCAACAAGAAATCCAAGAGCAATCAAGAGAGACTTCAGGTCCTTGGGATGACTGGACAAGGGATTAAGAACACAAGCTGTGTTCTCCTTTATTCATCTAGTTACAGGGAATAATGAGGGAAGAAACAGGAAGAACCAGTGGATCAATGTCTGGCTCCCAGCCTGGTGTCACCAGCAGGACTTTGGGTTTTTTGATCACGTGTCAGTTTACAAAACCTGGCATGCTGGTGACAGATGGGGTACACCTGTCTCAAGGGGGGAAAGGGACTTTTGCACAGGAATTGACAGGGTTCATTGAAAGAGCTTTAAATGAGATTCAAAGGGGCAAAGGGGTAAAACCAGGCTTGCTAGAAGCCTGTGGGCAATACAGCTATGTTTGTGAGATGACACATCTATGTTTGGCACATCAGTGTTTGTGGGATGGCCTATTAGCAAGGTACTTTGGTTTGCCATCCACGTAGAGTTAGTGGATGGAGTGCCACATGAAATAGGCTAAAAATCACAGAATCACCTGAGAATCATGTAGGTCTTCTCTGAAAAAGGTGACAGGATCAAAAAAAAAAACCTAAATACAACACACACACTCCAAAACACACACAAAAAACCTAAAACAAAACACAAAATGCAGGTGTTCTGATGTATATATTTAGCTCCTGGGGAGAAGATACAAGAACACAGACTCTCAGATGTGCTTTAGTGACTTTGAGTAAATACAAAACACTGAATACTGTATCCTAATTCATTTGTTTGGTGTTTTTTTGGTTATGTTTTTGGTTGGTTTGGCTTGGTTGGTTGGTTGTTTCCACAACTTCTGCTTAGTTTTACTCCAAACTGTGGAAGGTCAAAATTATTCTAACTTGCAGTGCACTACACTGATTTCTAATGTTGCATTTTAGAGAAATACACATTGTCCAGTTTCTGGTTGAAACCAACATCCTGGAAGAATAAGAAATTGAAAGCAGAAGGGTCACATTTGCCTGCATTAATCAACTACTGAATAAATATGCCGTTGTTAATAATGTTCTTAAAAACCTTCTAAATGTCTCAGAATTTTATCAGTTTTGCAAAAGATTACCAGGATTTAACTTAGCTGTGGGCATTAACAAGATTTTCTTGTTTTGTAAGCTATGACACTCTTTGTTTTTATGCGACAGCCAAGAATAATAATTCATTACTTGGCTCCAGGATGATTCCAAGGGCATAAACAAAATTTTAAATCAGAACTACGTGTCATGCATTTGCCAGCATTAATCTTATGACTCCTACTTCTTTCTTGGATTTAGAATGTATAATACTGGTTAAAAAAATCTTTAAGAATTCAAACAGCATAGTTTCCTAAGTGAAAGACAGACATCTCTGAGATCAAAGAGTACATGAGAAGGAAGGAAGTAAATAAATAAAATAAAATGCATTCCATTTTACTAGACATTCAGTGTGATAGTACCAGATTTAGCTTAAGAAATTTTGCATACGCCTTCACAAGGGAAGTTACTGCTCAGTCACATTAAAGACTTTTTAATGTACTATGATTGTTCATTACTTGAAATAAAAAGATATATTGCTTCAATCATCAACATGTTTAAAGCACAAGTTCAGTAGAAATCATGAAATGATCCTAGGCCACTGCAATAATGGATCATGAAAAAAAACTTCTAAAAAGTGCAACATTTCAAGGAATTACAAATTAAAAAAAATCAAGTGGATCAAAATTTTGGGATTTTTATTTAAGAGAAAACTGATACCTGACATGATCTATGAAGGTTTGTCAACCTTCTTATTGAGAACAGGCACTTTATGCCAAGTTCTCACCCAAAGGAGCAGAGCATTATTGTTACATCCTGAAATTTCTCCTCTCTGAGTCTGAATGTAGATTTTTTTTTAAGATTAAACTAAAATACAAAGCAAGCAAGCAGAAGTTTTTAATCACATTAGACACCACACTAATTAAAACAGCAAGACTATTCTAGCTTTCATAATCTATAAGAACAATTACTTGTGTAATAAACAAATAAATAAATAAAGTGATTACCAAGTTTTACTCACTTAAGGTGATGTCCCCACCAAAACTGTGGTCCACTCCTCTTACCAGATCCCCTTGCTAAATTCCTCTCTTCTGACACTTGCACTTCCTTGGAGGCAGATCTGGAAGCATATGTTATAAATACTTTTAAGGCTAAGTTACTGCACATTTGCATGGGTGTCATTACAAGGAAATTAACAGAAGTTCTATTTTCACAGAATCACAGAATGTATTTGGTTGGAAGAGACCTTCAAGATCATCTAGCCCAACCTTCAACCCAACACTGCAAGCTCACCACTAAACCACATCCCTGAGCACCAGGTCCACACGCTATTTAAATGCTACCAGGGATGGCAAGTCCACCACTGCCCTGGGCAGACCATTCTAATGGCTGTTGACCCTTTTGGTGAAGAAATGTTTACCAATATCCAGCCTGAACCTCCCCTGGTGCAGCCTGCAGCCATTCCCTTTGGTACTGTCAGGGAGAAGAGGCTGTACCCTCCTTGTTCCAACCAACCTCCTGTCATGTAGTTGTAGAGAGTGAGGAGGTCTCCTCCCAGCCTCCTCTTCTCCCGACTTAACAACCCCAGCTCCCTCAGCTGCTCCTCATAGGAGCATGTGCTCCCAACTTCAATTGTCTCTCAGGAGTTGAACACATTCATCCACCACCACCACCTGTCACCATCCAACAGCAACTGTCACCAGGGAGTTGAGTCATACTCACAGCCTCCTCCTCCTCTGCTCCAGTCCACTCAACCTTTCCCCATTTCAAATAACCACCCTCACTGAAACTCATTAAGATTGGGCAAAGAACAAGTTCATTGAGTTAATGACTGGATGCATTAAATTGGGTTCAGAGAACCAGGAACTGAGGTGGTTCAGCTGTAACAAAAAGAGGCTCAGGGGAGACCCTCTAGCTCTCAACAGCTCCCCGACAGGAGGCCTGAGCCAAGCGGTGCCAGGTCCTGCTCCCAAGGAATAAGCAACAGGACAAGAGGAACTAGACTCAAGCCATCCTAGGGGAGGTCCAGGTTGGAGTCGAGGAACAACCTCTTCCACCCGAGGGTTGCCAAGGGCTGGCCCAGGCTACCCAGGGCAGTGGTGGAGTCCCCATGATCTCCAGAGTGGCCTGAAAGCTGTGAAGATGTGGTGCCCAGTGATGTGGGCCAGTGTTGCCCTGGCAGTGCTGGGCCAATGGCTGGACTCGATGATCTGAAAGGTATCTTCCGACCAAAACAAATCTACAATTACATGCAAAGACAACTTACACCTTTAATCAAGAATGTTGGGGAGAAAGTTCAGCAGGCGCTGCTGCTTTACAACATATGAAGGATACCACTGCTCATTCCTTATATGACTCCAGTAACAGCGGGATAGTAAAAGGGGAAAAAAATAGGAAAATGACTTAATATTTACATTCAAACAAAGAAGCAAGACAGCAGGGTCAGTCTTACAGTGAGATCTGTTCATTCTGCAGGGTTTTTTTAAGTGCTAGTGACCGGACAGCATCTATCAAACTAATAAATTTAATATAGTTTTATTAGGAAGTGAGCAGACAGGAGCTAAAAGTTGGAGCAGCAGCAATCCTGAATAGCTACCAGAGAAGAGAGCTGTTACTCACCCACCAAAAAGAAGCTGTTCTCACTGGCTTGGATAGAAATAACATTTGGTCTGAATTTGTTTTACAAGAAAAAAAAATCACATCAAGAAATTAAGTTTGTGCTGGTTTAGGCTTCAAATTGAGCTAAGCATAAATTTGTTGAACTTCATGGAGTTCCTCTCCACTCAACTCTCCAGCACAAGTTAAGGACCAGGACACAGGCTGATCCCCAGACTGGTTCCTCAAATCCCCAGCATGAAAATTTTGTAAGGAAGAATACAACCACTATTCATCATATCTTCTGTCTTTAACAGAGAAGATCTTTGTACCACTTTAGATACCCGTTGCAGCAGCTTGAGAAGGCAGAACAGAGATGGACACCTACAGATGGGAGCAGCCAGAAGCCAGGGGGAGGGAGAGGGCTTCCTTCTAGGGGTTGTGGGAAGCAAATACAGGACAGAAAGAAAGCAAACCCACCAATGACAGTCCCAAAACAACAGCAGAAGATTTGGGGGGTGGACCTACAAACTCTCTGACCTTTCTTCTGTGGACAAAGGTGAAAGAACTGCAGTTTTAGGTCTAAACTCTTCAGATATCCAGAACTATCAGATAACAAAAGCAGCAGCCAAGCCAAAAGCAACAGTGCCAAACGTTTCAGAACCTTGGCAGGACAGGGTTAATGGTTGGACTTGATGATCTTCAAGGTCTCTTTCAAACAAAACAGTTATGGATTCTGTGATCTCCATCCGAAAGCATGGATGATGAAGGCAGCAAGCTAATAATCTATTCCTGAACTATCAACAAAAGCTCCTTTGCCTTCTTACTCATTTACTGGTATGGGGCCACACAGAACATGCGTCTGAAGAACATCACGACTAAGCTCAGAGATGTAACATTTCTCCTTTCAAGGATGCATAAAACCAAACAACCACTTAAAAGCCAAGAAAGTTATTAGTCTGTCAACAGTTGATAATACAGACCATTTTTATCAAGGCCTGTCCGAAGGCCACAGGCTGAATTTGCTCCCAGTGCCACACTCCACCAGCTTCGAAGGCAGGCAAAGGACAAGGGCCATCAGAGTGAGACCTTTTACATCCAGATGGGCAAAAATCTCACAATGGTTTGGGTTGGAAGGGAACCCCCAGGGTCATCTCATCCACCCCCTGCAAGAACGAGTCCAACCATTAACCTCACACCGCCCAGGGCACCACTAAACCCTCTCAGCACAAAATCTCCACAGCCTTCAAACCCTTCCAGGGATCACAGAGACTCCACCACTGCCCTGGGCAGCCTGGGACAGGCCTGAACAACCCTTTTTTAAAAAAAATTGTTCCTCGGCTCCAAGCCAAATCTCCCCTGATACAACCTGAGGCCAGCTCCTCCTGTCCTGGTGGCTGGTCTCTGGGAGAAGGGATGGAGATCCCACCTGGCTCTAACCTCCTGCCAGGGAGCTGTCGAGAACCAGAAGGTCTTTCCTGAGCCTCCCTTGCTCCAGAATGAACATCCCCAGGTCCCTCAGTTGCTTCTCACCACACGTGCTCTAGACCCTTCCCGAGATCCGTTGCCCTTCTCTGGCCATGCTCCAGCCCNCTCCAACCCTCAAGCAGATCAACACACCTGACTAACTTAGTGTTACCTGCAAACTTGCTGAGAAGAGATGTGCCGCGATTCCCTTGCCCAGATCATTGAAAAAGATCTTCTTATAAGAAGCAAACCCCAGTCTCAGAGTGTCTGAAGGACACACAGCACTTCATTATCCTCAGGATCCTTGAGAGGAAAAATCCCCTTGGGCTGTAGCACAGCTCCTGTGCTTGAGGGAACACAGCACAAAGCACAGACCATCACCTGAGTTCAGCCTCAAGGAATGCAAAGCAAAGCAGTCAGTGGAAGACATACAAGTGTACTGTCCTTCAAATGCTTACCATGCTCAAAACCCAAGAAGTCCTCTGGCNAGTCCAGCCTGGCCAGACCCCTCTATACATCCTCCAACCCTCAAGCAGATCAACACACCTGACTAACTTAGTGTTACCTGCAAACTTGCTGAGAAGAGATGTGCCTCGATTCCCTTGCCCAGATCATTGAAAAAGATCTTCTTATAAGAAGCAAACCCCAGTCTCAGAGTGTCTGAAGGACACACAGCACTTCATTATCCTCAGGATCCTTGAGAGGAAAAATCCCCTTGGGCTGTAGCACAGCTCCTGTGCTTGAGGGAACACAGCACAAAGCACAGACCATCACCTGAGTTCAGCCTCAAGGAATGCAAAGCAAAGCAGTCAGTGGAAGACATACAAGTGTACTGTCCTTCAAATGCTTACCATGCTCAAAACCCAAGAAGTCCTCTGGCAGAAAGCAGGTGTTTCTGCATCTGGAAAAACATCACTTGTCCAATAATCCTATTTAGCAGTATTTATTTTAACCAAGTCATTCCTGCATTGCTTTCTGGAATCAATCCACATGTAAATTCCTATTACTCCTGTGTTTAACTTAATATGTAACAAAAATATTTGCTTAAGGAACAGAGTGAACAAGATTTGAAGACAGCACAACAGACCATACAAGATTCCTCACACATAAACATTCATATTCTTGATTTCTTCCATATACAGTAGTCATTACACAGTCTATATTTGACCTTCTAAACTATCACAGAATCACAGAATAATTGTGGTTGGAAAGGACCTTGTAGATCACTGAGTCCAACTATACCTATAAGAATAAAGAGCACCTAAATACTTGACCGCTAAAAGGAAAGAAAACCAACCAACCAAATAAATAACCCACAGCACCAAAAGCCAACACAAAAGCCTGCTACATGCCTGCCCCTAGAGCATGTCATGAAGCACCATGTCAAGTTGTTTCTTAAATACCTCCAGGGATGGTGACTCAACCACCTCCGTGGTCAGGCTGTTCCAGTGCCTCACTACTTTTTCTGTAAAGAATTTCTTGCTAATATCCAGTCTAAACCTCCCCTGCTGCAATTTCAGTCCNCGAAATGCAGGATCCGGCACTTGGCCTTGTTGTACCTCATACAGTTGGCCTTGACCCATCGATCCAACCTATCCGAGTCCCTCTGAAGAACCTCCCTGCCTTTGAGCAGGTCAACACTCCCACACAATTTGGTGTCGTTTCCAAATTTACTGAGGGTACTCTAAATCCCCACATCCAAGTAATCAGTAAAGATGTCAAAGAAGACTGACCCCAAAACTGAGCCCTGAGGGACACCAGTGGTGCCCAGCAGCCAGCTGGATTTCACCCCATTAATCAAAACTCTCTAGGAACAGCCAGACAGACAGTTTTTAACCCAGTGAAAAGCACGTTTGTCTATACCCTGATTCACCAGTTTCTCCAGCAGAATGCTGGGGGAGACTGTGTCAAAGGCCTTACTAAAGTCCAAGTAGACAACATCTACAGCCTTCCCCCCATCCAAAACGTGGGTCACATGGTCATAGAAAGAGATCAGGTTGTTTAAGCAAGATCTCTCTTTTATAAACCCATGCTGGCTGGCCCTGATCCCTTGGCTTCCCTGAAATTGCCATGAGAGCTCACTCAGTCCTCTCCGTGATCTTTCCAGGTACCGAAGTCAGGCTGACAAGCCTGTAGTTCCCTGGATCCTCCTTCTGTCCCTTCTTATAGATAGGTGTCACATCAGCCACCCTCCAGTCATCTGGTACCTCTCCTGTTGTCCAGGATTGTTGAAAAATGATGGAGAGAGGCTTGGTGAGCTCTCCTGCCAGCTCCCTAAGTACCCTTGGGTGAATGCCAACTGGCCCCATAGACTTATGAGTATCAAGGTGGAGAAGCAGATCATTGACTACTTCTTCCTGGATTAAGAGGGGGTTGCACTGTTCACCATCTTTATCTTCAAGCTCAGGAGACTGAACACCATGGGAACAGTTGGTCTGTCCACTAAAGACAGAGGCAAAGACAACATTATCTCAGCCTTTTCCTCATCACTGGTTGCAATGTTCCACCCCGCATCCAGTAAGAGATGGAGATTCTCCCTCGTACTCTTTTTATTGTTAATGTCCTTGTAGAAGCTTTTTTTATTGTCCTTTATATCAATGGCCAAGTTTAGTTCCAGATGGGCTTTTGCCTTCCAAATTTCCTCTCTGTATAATCTGACAAGGTCTTTGTACTCCTCCCGAGTTGTCTGTCCCTTCTTCCAAAGGTGCTAAACCCTCTTTTCTTCCTTAGTCCCACCAAAAGCTCCCTATTCAACCAGGCTGGCCATTTTCCCCACCTTTTAATCTTACAACACATGGGGATGACCTTCTCCTGGGCCTGTAAGATTTCCTTCTTAAAGTGGATTACTTCTAACTTTTCATAGAAGAGTCAAGACACCTTTTACCTTCTCCTTTTTATCATCTGTGGAGAATATAAAATGAGTATTTTCCTAATAATGAAAGTACTTCCTAAAACTTCTTTCTAAATGCAGATGGAAAGACAGCTGTTTGGTAAGGACATGTTCCAGAAACTGTTAAAACACTTAGTTTTGTAATACTGCTGGCAGTTACATAAGACGATTGAAAACTATTGAGAAAATTATTACTTCCTTGAAGAATTAATTTTTGTGTTTATTTCTGCAAGAGCTGTATACACATTTTTTCTCTTTTTTTTTTATATATTGTTTATTTATGGGTCCCCCGAGACAGAGGTTTTCTCATTAGTCTCAAATGATAATACATTATCAAAGCTTCAACCATTTGACTGGAGAATGTTTTCATATATTCTTAGTGCAATGTATTTGCACCACTTGAAAAGAAATCAAACAATGCATTTTTCCCCCACTTGGATGGTTCCATGATCTGAAGTTATATAGGCATATAAGAAAGCATACTTTAGCTAAAAAGTTGCAACATTCAATCATAATCAAAACAGAGATATTTCAAGGGTTATTTCCTCAGAAGATATGCCAAGATGTTTGGTTTGGGTTTTTTTTATTGACTCACTCTTATTTCATGATTCTTCACATTTGGTACTTAAAATGAAGAACAGAGAAGATTCTTCATGAGTGATAATTGGGGTGTCTGTTTACTGACCTGTGCAAAATCATTATTCATTACACAAATTGCAAAACCCTTTTTTTCAGGCATGATGATTTTACCCTAGACAGAATCTGGGGCACCACACAGCCACTCCCTCCATCCCAGCAGGACAAGGAGAATGAATAGGAAGAGGAAAAGTGAGAAACCTCATGGGTCAAGTTAAAGACGGTTTAATAGGTAATGGAAAAAAGCAACACAAAGGAAATCACTCACCAGCTCCCACAGGCACCACAGGCATACCAATGCCCAGCCATTCTCTGAACAATAACCACATAGGTAGCAAAAAAATCTCACCTTTTTCTTCCTCTACTGTGGCTTTTATTGCTAAGAACGATGTTACGTGACATAGAATATTCCTTTGCTCAGTTTGAGTCAGGTGTCCTGGCAGTCTCTGCTCTCTAATTCTTGCTCATCCACAGACTACTTACTGGGGGACTGGGAGGCAAAGTGGGGAAAAGAGAAAGCCTTGAATCTGTGCAAACACTGCTCAGCAACAGCCAAATGCTCATATATTATCAACACTGTTTCAGCCACAAAACCAAAGCACAGCACCTTGCAAGCTGCTATGAAGAAAGTTAACCTCATCCCAGCCAGACCCAGTTATATCAGGAAATAGTCTTATTAATGAAATGTTATGACTTTACTTTCACGTTCCTGACCTATACAGAGGATAGAAGAGAAACAACTGAAAATCATATGTTAAAAAAAATACTTCAGCTGAAACACTGTTCATCATCTTTCTTGCATGGTGATGATGACATGAACATAAGCTATTCCTTTTGTGTGTCTTGTTTTTCTCCAGCCAAGTACTTCAGTTTTGAAGTAGTGGTCATGATATACCACCTGCAAGTTTGCAATCCTTACTGATTCCTTTAGCTATGAAGTGAGAGGATAACTCATAATTCCCTGAAAATCCACTAGGATATGTGAATTTCTAACCTAGGTGCCTTGAAAATGGGTCAATTTTCTATGAAGTAACTATTTCCACTAAGGGGATGATTGTCTTAAACATGGAAAGAGCTGGTACCCCTAATAGCTATTAACTCATGAAAATGTTTCTTTTCCATAAAATTCTTTGTGAAAAATCTCTGTAGGAATAACAACTTCTTTTCTTCCAGGTCCATATAACAGAAATGTATATCAATCAGTAAAACAGACATCCCTCTTTTCCTTTTTGAAGTAATGGACATTAGCATAAAGTAATTTATCTTTTGCTCTCAAAACTGATAGCTCAGGAAATTCTACTTGAATTATTTTCTAGCATAAGATTAAATAAATGAGATCATATATCAAGAGTATTTGTCATTCCATTTTTCAGAGTTTAGCAATGTGAATTCTATTGTGTAAATATTAGGCACACCAGCTCCCAGAGGTATCACATACCCAGAACCATGGGTGGTGAACACATGACTTAAGCCTAATGTATGCACATTGTGACAATGAAAAGAGAGACCAACATGTATCCTGGAAAAAAAAAAAGGTCATGTCTGAGATAACTGAACAATTGCATTATTTCCTAAGAACACCTCTTGTATGTCATTTCACAGCAGTCTTATTTCCTGACACACCAGTAAAATAAGATATCAATGACTGAAAACTGCAAGAGTAAATAGTAAAATTCTGTGCTGGCAGATAAGGGTTGTAAAATGAGGCAAAACTGTCACCAGTGCCAGCAGTGAAAGATGTCTGAAACCCAAAAATGATATTAAACTAAGATAATATTGTATGAAGGTTAAATTCAAAATACACATGCAGACAATGCAGTGAATAATGGTTTCTAGCAGCATAAGTAAATAAAACCTCATTTAATAACAATAAACGAACCAAACCATGGAAAGAGGTTATAATTGAAGCTCTTCCAGACCATTTACAGTTTTATATCGCTGTCTAATTTGCTACCTTCAGTTTTACTGTCAAGAACCCTTTTCCTCTGATTTTAATGCAGCACTTATTTTTCACACTTTAAGGAATGTTCACAATAAGACATTCCATCTGATATAGGATAAATACTATCTTATTTATTACATTTGCCACCACTTTTCAATAGTTTAGTTAGGGTTGTTCTTGCTCACTATAATAAAGTCTACTTGGATACTTCCTTGGTATGAACTAGGTTAAATATTTCTCAAACCTCAGATATACCTGATTGCCTCAGCTCTGAGGTACTGCTCCACATAGCAGCATTCTCCTTAATATGAATAATTATCATAAAATATCAAAAACACTCCAAGACATTTCCAGGTACTGTCCCACTGGTCATTTCCTGAATACATGTATGAATATTGTTTTATGTGCCTATTGGATGTGAAGTAACACTCAAAGTAATTAGTAGTGAAGTCTGGCTACATACTGACACCTCTACAGAGAGATAATCTGAAAAATAATTAAAAGGTGAATCATAAGACCTATTTGTTAACCAAGATTTTATACTGGACTTAAAATCTAAAAAACCCCCAAAATTAATAAAACCCGATCAACCAACCAACAACTACAACAACAAAAAAACAACCAAACAAACAAACAAAAAGCCCAGAAACACACCACAAAAAAAAACCACAATCAACCAACCAAACAAAAAAGCACACAAACAAACAAATAGAAAAATGCCCCACAAAAAAAAAAAAAAACAACAAAAAACCAAACCAAACCAAAACCAAAAACCAAACAAATAAAAAAACCCAACCAAACAAAAAAAAAGACCCAAAGCCACCCCAGTACAGAGATTCAGATCTTTGACTTCTTTTAGGCTGTAGTGTTTGCTATTGGTTGATTTCTATTGGTCTCTCCCTGAGGATCATAGAATGAAAAACATCCCAAGCAGTGAGTACCAAGCAGTTTGATGAAGTACATGTTGTCCCAGGGCATAAGTTGTCTGGATGGCAGTAGATCTTACCTTGATGCCAATTTGTAAAATGCACCAGAGATTTGTCATCTGTTCAACCCTGAAGTTATGCAAACAGCACAGGGAGTTAGGGAAGTCAAGAATAGAAGCTTGCAAACCAAATGGTCTGATTGTCTCCCCAATCTTTTCTCAGTGGTAGTTTCTGACCCAGATTACAAGTTATGTGGCTCTACCAACATTATGTCTAGCCTACGGAGTAGAAGATGGGAGTGAATGCAACAGGGACTTGCTAGACACTCGCTGCTGCTGGGATAATTGCATGGGAACTGACCAGGGAGAGATCCGCTAGATACAGTGGGACAGCCTAAGCCAGTATCTGAATTACAGAGCTAGCACCATACGCTCTCCAAACCTATATCCATTTGACAATGTCTTAATAAAATAACCATTAAAAAGTCCTAGGGGTTGTCTTAAGCCCCATATCTGAGGTGTACAAAGATCACTTTCCCTCTAAGGACTGATACTCCTGAATTGTCTGGAGACACTCATATAAATAACACATAGGTTCCAATTATCCAGTAGCTCAGGCATTAAATCAACACATTAAATATTCACCAGAAGAGGAACATGAAACTCCTAGTCCCCTTCCCCAGCTGAATGTCCCAATTACTAAATGTGCTCTTTTTCTTCGTAACTCTTGGACTCACCTAGTCAGTGGAGAAAGTAGATTCCTTATAAAGAACAGATAAATACTCACCCTTGATCCAGAATATCATTTGACTTTGTGTTAGGGTTCTTTCCTATAAATAGGAGATATGGGTTCAAAGTTCAGGAAAGTAAGCCTACTTGTCTCAAAAGTGGGGCAAGTAGTCAGATAGCACTGCAGGGAGTTTTGGAGGGTTTACTTTTTTAATCAACCAGTTCTGGTGTGTAACTAAAGTAGTAGCTGTATTCTGGCAATGTAGGTCATGGGAGCTCTTGGAGTTTGGCAATCCATTTTGTACTGGGGACTGAGAACTGTATAAACTTGCTAAGATTTTTGTTCTTATTCAGTTTTTCAGGTTTAGCTAGTTTACAAATTTTGAATGTAGATACATATTCTCCTGATTTGTAATATCTGATAAATTTCTTTACATGTTTATTCTTTTACTTTCCTATCAGCTTTTCTGCTGTAAGACTTTATTCATATTCTGTATTTTCTGGCTACAATAGTATCAAAACACTCTTGATTAGAGGGACAGACACCTAGCTAAATTAATTTCTATCAGGACCAGAATTCTTTTGCCTTCCCAACTTTCAAGCAATCCAGATAAACTGCATTTCCCCTTATATTTAGTTTTCAGTTCCTGGTAAAAGTTATTAATATTTTTACAGAGTAATCCAAAGAAGAAAAAAATCTGCATTTTCAACACATAAAAAAAAAAAAAAGAGCAACGTTAAAATTTATCAAAATGCAATAAACACTTCTCCTTTTATCAGTTCAGTCCTGACTTGCAGGGAAGTATGTAATCACGTAATTTTCATTTCATTTACCTATCCATTTACATTCGGGAAGCACCATCAACTGTGAAAGCCTTGAGATTGTCAAATACATACAAATTAGATTTGATTTTTTTGTTTGCTTGTTTTGTTGTTGTGCTGTTGTTTTGGTTTTGGTTTGGTTTTTTTTCCCCATAATGAACACCCTATACGTGTCATTAACTGCTGCATGTCATCAACCCTAACAGTAATTTGTAAGTATTTCTTCACATAAGGTAAGAAGCACCAGGGTATCATTGATGTCAATGACTAGGCTCAGTTTCCTCTATCTGCATTTCTGTCAGCTATGTCACTTTAGCTTTTGAATAAAGGCTTAGCTGTAATTAACTAGCTTCCCGGGATGAAATCAGAGTTTTAGTCAATATTGCTTAATTTTAAACAATAGCTTTTGAATTCTGTATAACATTTGGCACTGTTCCGTCTTTGAAATGATAACAAAGGTGTGCAGTTGCTTTCAACAGCCATTACTATGAAAAACTAACGTAGGTGGTAGTCTATATTATCACACTGCAATTAATTGCCTTTCTGTATGCAATTTTCCTCCTAGCTGTTTAGCACACAATTATTATTAACCCATAGCATCCCAGATACTCAAATTGAAATCACAAGCCCTTTGTTAAGAGGCTGTACAAACTATTCTTAAACTTTCTGTCCTCAAGAATCTGGAGTCACAAACACACAAAGCAGATAAACAGGCTCTTATTCACACATGGAAGAGAAGGATTGTTACAAAGGTTAATAATCACAACACTCAGCAGTAACTGACTCCTAAATCTTGACCTTACTAATGAGAACATTTTAATGACAGTTTATGAGAATGTTGAAAATAACTTCAAAGAGTTTGGAATTTTATCTTATGAATCCATGGTGTCTTGTAGAAATTTGGTATGTGTAATGACTATATTTTAAATGTTTGACTGTAATTGTCTTAAAGCTTTATTTCATGGACTTCATAGAAGAGCTCCCAGCAGGTGGCTATCACCACAATTCTTAACTTCTTTCATTTCTTGTTTTCTTCTTCCTGTATTCTGTGGCATGGTTTGAGATTAAATATAATACTAACTAAATCAATTCAATAATTATCCAGGTTATTATGCTATCATGCTTCATTACATATTAAAACATCATACCTCATGATTGTAAAAAAATGATATCTGATGACATGATTGATTCAGTACCTGTAAGAAAAGGACTTTGTATCTTGTAAGACTGATAGCAGTTGGTGGCTTGGCCTTGCACATAAATAAGGACAGAAAAAAACAACCTACCTTTACAAACAATAAAAATTCACTGTAGAAAACCTGAGAAGTATCACTATTCTTTTTCCATTGCCATTATGTAGAGAGATCATAAATTGCCCTTTGCCAGATCCATTTAATTATGCTCACAAGAATTATTCCAGAGACAGTTTGACAACTAGAGAATTCAATGAATGAAGAGAAAAATAAAGTAACTATGAAATATGAGATTGTGACTTGGAGAACTGCAGAAGACCTTTTTTAAAAAGGTACTTTTTCTAAATTACAGTTATTGTTTATTTGTCAACCGAGTGACTAAAGTTAAAAACACTTGAGGTGATGAATCATGCTGAAAGTACAACTCCTTGAATAAATGTTCTTATATGGATTTTTCTTCTCATCCATAGGACATTTCTTTGCTTCCAGTTTTGGTATGCACTTTGCACTTCAGTAAGACATTAACATATGTGTAACTGCTTTCCTGACCAGAGACGTATTTGGCATGGTTTATTGAGACAGAATCTTTAGTAGAAAGCATCACGAATTCATACAAGAGAAATGTATGCAATTAAGCACCCATCAAAATGGGTCATTATCATATTTTATGCTCTAAAGGTCTGTTGGAAAGAAATGAGAATCTGCTTCCCAAAACAATATAGGGAGGTTTTTACCTAACTTTTACAAGCTGCCAGAACTGTTTTCCAAATGATATTTTTACTCTACATTGTGTTTTAGTGCCAGATATGTGATGAAATCTATATTTTTATATAAATTTATATTAATAATATCACTCTGTAATTAAGAAATACATTGAAAATGAATAGTTTAACTGCCTTGTATGTTTCAACAGAAGATTGCCAGAGAATTTTAGATTAGCAGTCAAAATGCTTTATTTAATTGATATGACTTTGTTCATTTTGCCTTCCTATTTCAAGTAGATTTATTAATTTACATAGTCTGATATAAAAAACATCAAAAGACTTTATATGTCTCATGCCATGCCGTTATCATTTGATCCTCACTGCAGCAAAACATTTCAAAAGACATTATTCAAAGTTTCTAAACTGTGACTATTCCTTTCAATATGGAATGAAATATTTTTTTTACTAAATATGCTGATATTCAGCATAAATGGTATTTCTATACACAGTACTGGGTATGAAATCAGGTAGGAAGGCATTACAATACAGAGCTGTCATAATTCAAATTACTTTTTAAATTGTAGTTATAAAAATATGATTTCATGTTCGGTATACAACACTAACGTGATCCTCTTTGCTTATAAAATGCCTTTGAATGGCAGATATAAAATATTTACATTTTCAATATATGATTTCTGTTATTCAACCTTTAATTATTTATTCAATGCCTTGTACAAGGAGTCTGCAATCCTAATCAGACTTCCGATAATGGTTTCATGGAATATTAAAGTTTTTACTTTTTTTTTTTTAGTAGTGGTAATTCTAAAATAGGTTGGTACTGTAGCTAATTGTATTCAAGCTGTGATTTTACATCTATGAATAAATGAATAGAAAACCCCACTAATTGGTAGGGGGTTGGTGTCATCATGTTTGATTTTGTTTTGGGAAAACACATCAACTTTAACATATATAACTAAACATGAGCATGAGACACTTGGATGTGGGAGATCTTAGATACATAAGACTGCTTTTGTGTGATGTTTGCTCATCTTTATGTCTCCCATCTCATTTCATGCAAGCCTGCATGTAGAAAAAGACAGTGCAGATTTCATGCCTCTGGTATTTGCTCTGCCATGACTACTACTTCTCACTTTTCTTTACCTGGATGAAAACCTGTACTGTAACAGTAGGTACATATATTTTCTAAAGCTAATATAAGAAACATTCTTTTTTAATTGTTTTTATAAACAGCAGAGAACTACAACTACATAGAAGCTTATTAAGATTTTCTTTTAATGCACCAAAAAACATGACAACTTCCCCACTCAAAAATGCAACCTCTGGGGAAAGAAAATAATTAAACCCCAAACCCAGAAATATGCAAGTGATGAATAACATCAACTCTAAAACTGTATAAAGTAGTCAGTCTTCACAAAAGAGGAGGAAAAACAAGTCCACAGTCAGTACATCGCTACGCCAGATTTCAATACTCTGCATGAAGTATATGGATTTGCAAATCAAAAGACAAAAAACCATCAATTTAGTTTGTCATGCCCAAATCACAGGTTATTAGATCTCAATTGTGTATCCCTGTGTTCAGCTGCCTTAATTGGTGTTTAATTAAGGGAAAAGTTTGCGAAAACAATCCAATTTGGCTTTGGCATAGCATTTACTGCAAGAAGAATGAGAGAGACCATAATGCCCTCCTCCTCCCCCAACCAGCAGGATTTCAGCTGGCACAAGTGCAGAATGTCCTATGTTGTGACTCCTTCCAGCCACACTGAGGACTTTAAAGATGGTAAATTTAGGAATCCCATAGTAATTTGCTCCAACACTTAATTATCATCATTCTAAAAAAGCTATCCCAAATTCCTTATGCAAATATCTGTGGCTCAGCTACCAGACATTAGTTACATCTATCTCTGCTGGATTTAAGTGCTTTTTATTAACCATTGTGTGCTCATAAGTCATAATCAACTGATATTGCCATTTTATTTCAAATAAAGTAAACAGACTGAGCTCATTTCCTCACAGTGAGACACTTTCTGATTATAGGAACTGGTCAATGGTTCTCTTCTTCATCTGCTTCAATTTTTCAACATTCTTTTAAAGTAGGGATTTTATGAGTAGTATCACATTGTCATATACAAAGACCTAAGACTTCTCAATATATAGGTATATATTTTTTACAGATTCAAGGATTTCATTAGTCCGGTGGAAAAAAATAACCCATCTGAACTGTGGGAAATAAATTGGAACAAGTTCTACTCTCTTCTGAGAAAAAAATAAAATTATTCAGAGTGGGGATAAGTGGTAAAAACCCTGCTAATTCAGCAAGGTACTAGCTAATTACAGACATCTCAAGAGGCATGCAATCAGTAGAATGAGCCAATAAGCTGTCATTAAACATCATTCAGTATCGGTTCTTAACTGAAAACCATATCTCTGTGTTGTAAAGGGAATACTACAAGTAATTTCTAATGTTAGAGCACACTCCACATTATCATCACATAATATTAGGCATCTGATTTATTTTAGGAGCACACCTTTCTTTCCTGGCTACACAGGCAGGTTTTAAGTTAGAGGTCTTAAGTTAGACTATCTGAATACCACCTGTTATGTGTAAGGCTTTTGCATGTGCAAAGAGACACATGCACACTCTAAGATGATTTCTAAATGAAACTAATTTGGGAAAATTAGTTCTAGTCATCACTATAGGTTTAGGAGCTCTAAGTTTGAGGGTAGCAAGCAGATAGGCTAAGATACAAATTCCCAATGACACATATCCACAGACCTCATCATTCACAGATGTTGAGTTTTAACAGACAGAAAATAAAGTACAGTGACATGGGAGTACAGACATACATATCATCCTAGGTTATAGAGCTCCTTTAACATAGTTGCTGGTAAAACCAAGTTTCCTACTATGAACAAACAATCATATATTTAGTCTTTTTTAATCACATCTTTGTTAATTTAACAACTATAAATTTCATCCCTGAGCTGGCACCAAAGAGTGTCCAACTGATTCAGAAGCATTTGAATCTGTCTGCTGATCAACCCCATTTATTATTCTTCATCACTAACAGCTCCCCCCTGACTCACTCTTAGGTGTGGCTGAGTAAACCTTACTGCAGTTTCAGGTTGAACCTTCTCTTCCAGCCAGCATGGCAGTGTCTCAGTGGGCACAAGCTGGGGATGCCACAATACACAACTGAAATATGTGTTCATATTCATCTGTATGAATAATTCACATATACACATACAATAATGTATTCATCTGTATTCATGTAGTAGAAATGTACTGGACTATGTTGTCTTTTTGAGCAAATTAAATGGTTTCAGTGATTTTCATACCACATCACTTACTTTGGGGGGGAAAAAAATCTCCAATGAACAAACAAAACAACTGCAACATAACAACATCAAGTAACAAGTCTGGAAAGTTTAACTGTCACCATTTTCTATGGTTTAGATACATACAGGTCTAGAAGTTACTCTACATTCAGAAGGGATCACTTGCCACCACTCAAACAGACCAATGGCATTCCCCTAAAAGAGCAGAAATGGTGGCAGTATGTCTAACTACAAATGGTAGCAGCATGTCTGCTGCTTTTCCAAGAAGCAGCAGATATATATATAAAAAAGAAAAAGACAACAAAACCAACAACAACAGAACAAAACAAAACCACAAACCAACAAAAAAGCCCAAATCCTAACCTAAACCAAATCAAACCAAAAAACAATAAAAAACCCCAACAAACCAAAACATCCATACCATTGGAGATGGAGATATATATAAGTAAATGTGCATGTACACACACAGACATGTATAGATGCATATCCACACAATAAGACATGTAACAGAGAACCTGTGATAATGCTTTGTTCCTGAATTACTTTTACTGAAAGAGAAAAACGTATCTCAGAACTCATCATCATAAAGGAAGAAAGGAGACAGGGAGCCTATGGAAACATTGAAGATTATTATAAAGTTCATGAGCTAAAAGGAAAAATGTTTGTTAATTTGGGTTTAAATTTCTTTTACTTTAAAAGTACATTGATATTCCTGTGGAAGTTTGGTGCTGAAAGCCTGACAGTCCAGTATGAATCCTGAAATAAAAGTATCTTGTAAGATAACTTCTAGCATATTCTTCATAACACTAATTTCCTGGCTTTTGATTAATATTAGTTTAACAGTACTTTTTGTTTCTGAAATGTATACAAATGATAATATATATATGATATTATTGTGGAATGGCTAAATGTTCTCCAATATGTTTTTTTCCTTTTAGCCTTTTTAACCCAGAATAACTAGTCAGCTTCACCAGTCCCATTTAATATACATTTCTGGTTTTGGTATGAAGGCTATTGACTTACTAATTCATTATCACTAGTAGTCTTGTTAATGTCAACACAGAAACATGACTAAATTATCAACAAATTAAATTCTTCTTTGCATGGCTCTTTACTTTTTTAAGCACATTTAAGCTTCCATCAAAGGCAACCAAGCAGTGCGTGCTGAGTCAGGCCCAACAATCCCAAGCACTGCAGGGAGAAGACTAAGGGTTGATTGTACATGATGTGGATATTTGAAGACCAGTCTCCTGAGCACTTGTGACTAAATTGCCAGCTGTCACATGGTCCTGAAATTCAGGTAATACTGACAGCCATGAATGTAATTACATGTCACAGTCCAGAAAGGACTGAGAAAACAAAAGCTATTGCTAGTCCCTCAAGAGCAACAACAAAACCACAGAGATCTTATCTGAAATTGCAGTGACATCAAGGATAACTATGTGTTTTGGTAACTGTACAAAAGCCAAGTTAATTTTCACCTTGATCTCCATAACAGCTTTTTTATAATGAACACAATGAACAGTCATCTTTCAAGCATCTTTGCTCCAGGCACACATTCAGCAAGGAAATGCAAGGTCTTGCAACTAAATTCATTTAAAAAACCTGACTGCTGTTCAGTTAAGTTTTGAATAATGGCACCTTAATTCAAGGAAGTTCTTTGAAGGATTTCTTTTTCTTTTTGGTACATGCTTCAGGTATTTTGCTAAAAAGCTCTCTGGGAACTCAAGTCACGTTAACTGCAAATTAAAAGAAGTTAATTGGCAGTGCCAAAGCAGACTAGTTTTACTATATAAATTTTTAAACAGTAGGGAAAATTTAAAACAAAGGAAATAATATCATAAAAGCTAAGACAAATCTCAAACCTTAAAAAAACTGTAATCAAAATTTCTACAATATGCTTAATGTCCAGTGTTCCACAATTCATTTGCTATGTGCCCTTCTTTTTCCTATGTGCTCTGACACTCACAGGGGATCATACACCTTTTGAAACTGTGCCAGTTATTCTGAATATCTTTCAGATTTCCTGCTTCAGGATTTGTTACAGTGTTCATCACTGTGGTATTACTGTGATGGGTACTTCTCTAATCAAATGAGACAGTGAGACTTTCCAAAGTGATTCATCTTACCTAAGGCACTCATTTTAGCCATCATGTTTTCTGTGTCTAAGCTAACTATCCTGAACATATGAAGGACTGAAATCCAGCCAGCTCAGATGTCTAATCTTCATGGATGGTTCACTTTCATAACTTAGTCATCTAAATTCTGCACATCCTATCTATAACGCCCTGTTTTATTGTGCTCAGCTCATCCACTCATCAATCAGCAATGGGAAAATCCAGGTTAAAACCCACACCATTAAAAAGGCAATGAGATCTGCTGACCCCTAAAAGCCAGAAATCCTTACATGTTTTTCTGGGCCTCAAAGTTTTGTATGCCTGCCTTTAGAATTAATCAAGCTTGGTGAATGTTACTGAGGCTACCACCGTTCTGCAACCCCTCACCTCAGCCTCCTGTCTCTGTGAGTGGTCTTTATTGGCATTCACTGCTGCAAAGCTTTTGAAATTCTAAGAAGATTCTTGACTGTCCTCTAATAATATATGGAGTTTATTAAATTCCTCAAATCCCATTTCCCATGTGGGAAATGGGATTTGATAAGTGATCCTTTCACATCAAGTTACATTTCTTGAAGTGCAAGGAAGATTTACAGGAGAGGCCCTCAAGCTTCAGACACAAACAGGTACATATACAAGGTAGGACAGAAGTTTTCAACATCTGTCTATAGTTTACTGGTGTACTTTTTCTGGTACTTAGATTTTGTTATTCTCTTCTCCAACAGTCATCTATTCCAGGACTAAAGGTCATCCAGCAGGAGCTATGTCTGCCCCATTGTCCCTTTTTCTAACTCTATGCCTATCCTTTTGCTCCAGTCCCTCAACCCTTCCAATTTCCTAGATACCAGAGGAAGGAGTGCTACAAACAAGCATATTGGCATCCCAGCAGTGAAAATAAGGTCTAATAAGAGCATTTTGGACAGCAGGAATTTGACAGATGAACAAAGGTAACATAGACTCACACAAACTTCTGCAAGAAATGTATCTGAGGGAAAAAGAAAAATGATCTCATACCCCTCTCAATGTGGTGATCGCATTAGAAACTTCTGGGATCTCAAATTTCCTTAGAGAAACATAGCTTTCAAAATCTGCTGTGTGGAGGGCATACATTACTGTCACTAAGTCCAGTACCATGCTTGTTTAAATGTGAAGCCCGACTGAAAAGTGTCTATAATACCTAACACTGTTAAGATACAAAGCATGGAAACTTGGAGCTAATTTTTTAGCATATCAACACCCATTGTTCATATGATCAGCTACTGGCTGGTAATGCAGAAATTACTGAAAATAAAATAAACCAATCAAGTTCATCTTCTTAGATGAGGGGAGAGCAGTGGATGTTGTCTACCTTGGCTCCAACAAGGTTTCTGATATGGTCTCCCATAGCATCCTCATAGGTAAGCTCAGGAAGTGTGGGTTAGACAAGTGGGCAGTGAGGTGGATTGACAACTGTCTGAATGACAGAGCTCAGAGGGCTGTGATCAGTGGCTCAGAGGCCTGTACTTCATGGTGTTCCCCAGGGATCAGTTCTGTGTCCAGTCTTGTTCAACATATTCATCAATGACCCTGATGAAGGGCCAGAGTGCACTGTCAGCAGGTTCGCTGATGACACAAAACTGGAAGGAGTGGCTGACACACCAGAGCTGTGGTGTAAGGTTTAAGACCTGGACAGACTGGAGAGCTGGGTGGAGAGGTCCCTAATAAAGTTCAGCAAGAGCAAGTGCAGGACCCTGAACTTGGGAATAACCCCATGCAGAAGCACAGGTTAGGGACTGACCTCTTGGAAAGCAGCTTTGCAGAGAAGGACTTGGGAGTCCTGGTGGATAACAAGGGTACCTTGCTGACTGATGGCTAACTTGTGGCTAAGAAGGCCAATGGTATCTTGGGGTGCATTAAGAAGAATGTAACTAGGAGGTTGAGGAAAGTTCTCCTCCCTTTCTGTTCTGCCTCGGTGAGGCCACATCTGGAGTGCTGTGTCCAGAGTTCTGGGATCCCTAGTTCAAGAGGGACAAGGAACTACTGGAGAAAGTCCAGCAGAGGGCTACAAAAATGATTAGTAGACTGGAACATCTCTCTTTTGAGGAAAGGATGAGGGACCTCGGTCTGTTTTTTCTTGAGAAAGAGAGGACTGAGGGGGGATCTTACCAATGCTTGTAAATATCTAAAGGGCGAGTGTCAAGAGGATGGGGCCAGACTCTTTTCAGTGGTGCCCAGTGACAGGACACAAACCAGAACACAGGAAGTCCCACTTAAACATAAGGAGAAACTTTTCCAGTGTGAGGGTGACAAAGCACTGGAACAGGCTGCCCAGATTGATGGTGGAATATCCTTCTCTGGAGAAAATTCAATACCTGCCTGGATATGTTCCCNACCAGAGCTGTGGTGTAAGGTTTAAGACCTGGACAGACTGGAGAGCTGGGTGGAGAGGTCCCTAATAAAGTTCAGCAAGAGCAAGTGCAGGACCCTGAACTTGGGAATAACCCCATGCAGAAGCACAGGTTAGGGACTGACCTCTTGGAAAGCAGCTTTGCAGAGAAGGACTTGGGAGTCCTGGTGGATAACAAGGGTACCTTGCTGACTGATGGCTAACTTGTGGCTAAGAAGGCCAATGGTATCTTGGGGTGCATTAAGAAGAATGTAACTAGGAGGTTGAGGAAAGTTCTCCTCCCTTTCTGTTCTGCCTCGGTGAGGCCACATCTGGAGTGCTGTNGCCTCGGTTAGGCCACATCGGGAGTGGTGTGTCCAGAGTTCTGGGATCCCTAGTTCAAGAGGGACAAGGAACTACTGGAGAAAGTCCAGCAGAGGGCTACAAAAATGATTAGTAGACTGGAACATCTCTCTTTTGAGGAAAGGATGAGGGACCTCGGTCTGTTTTTTCTTGAGAAAGAGAGGACTGAGGGGGGATCTTACCAATGCTTGTAAATATCTAAAGGGCGAGTGTCAAGAGGATGGGGCCAGACTCTTTTCAGTGGTGCCCAGTGACAGGACACAAACCAGAACACAGGAAGTCCCACTTAAACATAAGGAGAAACTTTTCCAGTGTGAGGGTGACAAAGCACTGGAACAGGCTGCCCAGATTGATGGTGGAATATCCTTCTCTGGAGAAAATTCAATACCTGCCTGGATATGTTCCCGTGCAACTTGCTCTAGGTGATCCTGCTTTAGCAGGGGGAATTGTAGTCTAGTTGATGATCTCTAGAGGTCCCTTCCAACCCCTACCATTCTGTGATTCCATGATTCTGGTAAAAAATGGAAAAATAGCAACTTTTGTCCTCATACAAGCTGACAAAAGAGGCTGCAAATACAATGGCATGTATCTTAAATGGGCACATTGAAAACGCTGTTCCATTTGCAAAACAAATTTTGAAGAAATTGAAGTTATTATTTTCGGTGCCTCACAACCTTCTCATCTAATTGATCCAACCAATGATAATCACTGTCCATCTGTTTCCTCAAGCTACCTATTTTACAGGCAGTACCACACTTCAGCTGCACTATGCCATAGTTACTAAGGCAACCAGTGTGTGAGAAACGCAGAAACTGTTTATTTGCCTGATTACATCCTGCTGCAGGAGAAACCTACAAAATTATGTATCTCAAAAGCTACACTTTTGAATTCAAGGAATGTATAAATTGACATTTTGGTGGGATGGAGGGGTGGTGTTCTTTTCTTTTCAAAAAATACTTTTCTGTTTGTGGAATAAGGAAATACAGGTTTCATAACAGCAATAATGAAGTATGACATGAGATAAACAGGAAGTATTCCAGTCAAGTTATGATCATGTCTGAGTCTAAAGTAGACACAGAAGTTGTTCCCTCAAAGTACTTGCAATGCAATGCGATGATGCAACACCTATTCATAAAGTTTCTCACATTCTCGCTGGATGTCTCCAGCTTGAACTCCCATGTCAGGCAGACTGCCCTGTACTGCGTGACCTGGGAGTCACTCAAATCCCAGGTCTGGATGTGTTGTGTCCTGCAGGATTTTAAATTTGGGGGAAAACAAACTCCATCCCCTTCCTCAGAATCATTTTTCCTCAACACAGCAAGATAAGTACTCTTTATCAAAATAGTTCACTGTTAGCTTATGCTAAAAGCATTTCAGAAAATATATTCTTTTGAAGAGACAAGAAAAAAAAAAACAAACAAGTTTTTTGCAAAGCTTCAGAGGTTATGGGATCAGGATCAATTAGCTTGACACAAAACCAATTCTATGTCTTTCAGCAATATTTTCAAAATGTTTTGCCCTAATCTCTAATTCATTTCAACATTACAAATATAAAGTCTCACCCTCTCTTATTGCTTTCACCAAGTGCAAAACCAATTAGAACTCTGGAGGAATCCAGCCTCTGAGGTTAGTGCAGGTGAATTATATGTTCTGATGAGTTAGCTGAAATAGTAATGTAGCAGAAATAATCACATTATGCTCTGAAGGCTGAGACACTAATTGTGTCTTGCATTTTATGTGTGGCCAGCGCTATTTAAAAGGACAAAGAACATGGCTTGGAGAAGGCAGCAGGCCTTATGGGTAAAATAGGAAACTTGTCCCAGTTTGAATGGAGCTGCCAGGAAAGCTCACCTTCGGAACTGTTCACCCTACAGTGAAATGATAGCAGTTTTGTTTCAAGATAGTCTGGAATGTTCCCATGAAGCGAAGTCCACCAAAAATGCTAGCTTGTTGAGCTTCAAATTATTAGTTTGATCAGCTGTATTTGTTGATCTGTGTCCAATTCAAAAGACTTGTTTGGCCAAAAGGTCTATTTTAAAAACTGAGTATAGGGTTTGCATATCTACTTCCAAACTATTAATCCAAGCCTCCTTTTACAGTCAGCAGAAAAACAGGCATTTATAGAAGATGATTTATCTGAACAGTTTTAGCCCTGTAGGAGGAGTGGAGTTCTGTCCTACTCTTCCCTGTTTTATCTCTGCTGACTGTAATGGAAACACAGACATCTCACTCAAGTGCAGGCATTTACATTTAATCAGACAAATCATCCCCTAAAGATAGTGACCTACAGTCTCTTCCCAGTATATTCTTGTCCTAAGAAAATTACTAGGCTGGCCAATGTGAAATTACTGAGTTACAGGGAACTTGTGTAATTGAGTAGTATACCTAAGAGAAACCCAATAGTGATGGACAAAGATAAAAGTGTTTCTGTCAGAGTATCAGTGAAGCAGACTGGAGTTCTTAGATTGCTGTTTTTGCTACACTGAACCTTAGGAAGCTGGCAGCCAGTTACAATTCTGAGTTTCATGGCAATGTTTAAGAACTCTGTGATCAATTAACTCACTAACTGAACACAGCCAATTGTGCCTCAACTCACTTCTTCCTTTGCAAAGCAAATCTAATTCAGATTTGAGAAAAAGGATCTAAATTATTCAAGTCATCCAGAATCAGAAATTATTCTAATGTAAAACAAAGAGGAAGACCACACTTTTCCATGGATAACTAAGGAAATCCATGGATGTACATATTCTATTAGTATGTGTTGTAGTATTTCCTAGTAATGGAGACATAACTTGGTGGTAGGGCAAATTATTTCAAGCATCTAGTGAGATATTTCCGTTACCTGCACCGGTAAAAGAATCACTGAAAAGGGGTGTTTTTTTAGGTTTGCAAGCTCCATCCTTTCAGTGCCCTCTTCTCATGTGAATTCTGCTCAGATCAATCATATACTTCTGGAAATTGTTCATTCCTTAGCATCCCAGGCTGTTTGAAACTGAGCTAGGATGAGATTAGGTGATTCTGTAAAAAGCTATAGATTACAAATTTTAAGGTATAAATATAAATTTAAATCATATTGTGGACCAATCCACAGTCTTTCATAAACACTGCCACAGAAAAACTAGAATATGGTATGTTAGTATTTAGGGCATTCATAGATTATGGTTTTAGCAAATTGAACTCTGATGAATCATCATGTTTTCACCACAGACTAATAAAAACAAAGGAGATAAATCACAGAATCACAGAATGGTAGGGGTTGGAAGGGACCTCTAAAAGATCATCTAGTCCAGCCCCACTGCCAGAGCAGGATCACCTAGAGTAGATAACACAGGAACAAATCCAGGAAGCTTTTGAAAATCTCCATAGAAGGAGATTCCACCACCTCTCCAGGCAGCCCGTTCCAGTGCTCTGTTACCCTCACAGTGAAGAAGTGTTTCCTCATGTTGAGGTTGAACGCCCTGTTTTCCAGTTCATGGACATTACCCTTAGTCCTGTCACTGGGCACCACTGAGAAAAGCCTGACCCCATCTTCCTGTCACCCACCCTTTAGTTATTTATAAGCATTGATAAGATCACCCCTCAGCCTTCTCTTCTCCAAGGTAAACAGACCCAGATCTCTCAGCCTTTCCTTATATGGTATGTGCTCTAGGCACTTAATATAGAATCATAGAATCATTATGGTTGGAAAGGACCTTTAGGATTATCTAGTCCAACCTTCATCCCAACACCTATCTATCCATTAGAACACAGCCTCAAGTGCTACATCC
>VWZY01000380.1:47458-93410 GCA_013399075.1 Chloroceryle aenea | reverse complement strand
GACAATTCAGTGGATAAAGAACTGGCTTGATGGCCACTCCCAAAGAGTAGTTTTCAATGGGTCTGTATCCAAGTGGAGATCACTGACAAGTGAAGTCCCTCAAGGACCAGTACTGGGACCAGTCTTGTTTAACATCTTCATCAGAAACATGGGCAGTGGCATTGAGTGCACCCTCAGCAAGTTTGCCAACGACACCGAGCTGTGTGGGGCGGTTGACACGTGGGGGGGAAGGGATCCATCCGGAGGGGCCTTNCCTGCTCTAGTGGGAGGTGTCCCTGCCAGTGGCAGGGGGGTTGGAACTGGATGATCTTTAAGGTCCCTTCGACCCTGACGATTCTATGATTTTAAAAAAATATATAACCCTCTTGCATAATGGAATACTAATTGCAAGTAAATTTTGTAAGGAAAAAGGAATAAACAGCAGTTTAGGAGCCAAAAATAAGTTTTCTTACAAAGCTATCTTAGTTATATATTAAAAATAACACAATAATGAAACATTTTTTTAGCTATTCTAAGCTATAGACTATTTTTAACATGTCCTTCAGTAAATATCATAGTATCTGACTTCAGCTTTCTCACGGAGATATCATTTTCCTTGTCTTAAGCCAAAGGTTTTACTATTCTCCATTAACCACAAGGACAATTAGCTCATCTTTACAAGTTTAACTCCTAAGTACACCTTAGTCTAACTTTTTTTTTTTTTTAATGGACCTTCAAACCAGTCCCTCATAGACAATATTATCAGCTGAAATAGATGCATTTCAGACTATAATGTGCCTATGTAGTTTGCAGACATGATTTAGTCCATATTTCCAGATCAGAAATTGTTGTAAAATGATCAAAAAAGAGACCAAATACAAATGATCAAAAAGAGACTTAGTGGGAAAAAAAAAATAAACCCTCAGTCAAAACCAGAACTGGAGAAATAAGAGGGTTCCATGGTTTGACAGTTTCCTGGAAACAAAACAAAACAAAGAAACAAAAACATTGCTAAAATGATTGTTTAAGTCCTTTAGAAGAATTTTTTTTATATAATTAATATCACTAAAGTGACATTTTGGTAAACTTTCTAGGTCATCACAGAATGACATATTTGACCTCAAAAGAAAAATTCTTTTATTTTCTAATTATGGAAAATCTTAATTTTAAATTACATTTCATAACAAAGCATTCAAATTGGAGTGTTATAGTATTTTAATTTAAAAGTTTTTAAAATATAAATTAGGTGTTGGGAAGGCATTTGATATTTTTTCAGCCAAAACAATATTGCAATCCTGACACAAATTCACAAAATATTTTGCTTGACACAGTCTTTCTGTAGGCAAAATCTGTACTTTTGAATCAAGGTAAAATAATTTTGACCATGAAAAAAATGCTTGACCTACAAGAAAAGACATAATGTGTTGGAAACAAACATATGACAACATAAAACTTACTTTCCTACTGAGACATTATTCTCATTGAATTCATAGAAACTGCAAGGCACGGATACTGATCTCATTGTTGTTACCTTTCTTGGAATTGAAAACACCATGAGGATATAAGTCCTAGAGAGCATCCTAAAAGATGCTTTAGGGCTGAGAGACTCTTTACTAATACAAATCCAGAATTATCTTCAAGATTTTTAATCAAACTAGAATGAAAAATTCTGATAAGATAGACCATTAGACTTCAAAGTGGAGGCTCAGTTTGAGAGTTTGGCTTTAGCTTGGCAACTAAAGAATATCCACCATATTGATAGATACTGGAGAATGTTTTCAAAATTTGATATTAAAAATTTTAAATTAATCTGATACTTCATATACAAAATTACCAGGGAAACAGCCTTGCAAGAATCAAATACAGATAAATAAATAGCCCAATTTATTAAGAAGTTTTTCATAATGAAGTGTCACCAGTGGAAGAAAGGGTATATATGTGACAGCAACAAGAAAATAACTCAGAAAACTTTTTAGGGAAAAATAAATGCATCATGGACAATGGGCAGGAGGAGCTGGAAGCCACTGTGTAACAGGAGGACTATGACATAGCTGATATCACAGAAACCTGTTGGGATGACTCGCACGACTGGAGTGCTGCGATGAATGGCTGTAAACACTTCAGAAGGGATAGGCCAGAAAGCAGAGGCAGTGGAGTGGCCCTATGTGTTAGTGGGTGTTCTGATTGTCTTGACATTAGTGACAGTGACAATAGGGTTGAGTGTTTATGGGTAAGAATCAGGAGGAAGGCCAATAGGGCCTTCAGGATATCAACAGATATAATGGTAGGAGTCTGTTACAGGCCACCAAAGCAGGGTGAAGGGGCAGGTGAAATATTCTGTAAGCACCTGGGAGAAGTCTCACAATTGCTAGCCCTTGTTCTTGTGGGGAACTTAACTTAGGAGACGTCTGCTGTAAATACAATAGAGCAGAGAGGAAACAGTCTAGGAGATTCCTGGAGTGTGTGGAATATAACCTCCTGACACAGCTGGCGAGTGAGTCAGCTGAGGAGGGTGCCCTGCTGGACCTGTTGTTTGTGAACAGAGGAAGACTTGTGGGTTGTGTGATGGGTGGAGGTCTTCCTTCTTGCCCTTTTTAAAGACTGGAGTGACACTGGTTTTCCTCCAGTCCTCAGACACCTCTCCTGTTTGCTGTGATCTTTTGAAAATGATGGAGAGTGATAAGGTGATGACATCAGCCAATTCACTCAGTACTCATGGCTTCATCTCATCTGAGCCCATGGACTTGTGTATATTCAACTGGCATAAATGATCTCTGACCCACTCTTTACTGACTACTGGAGAGTCTTCCCTCTTCCAGGCTTTCTCTCTTATATCCAGGGTCTGGACTTCACACAGGTTGGTCTTAGGAATAAAGACTGAAGCAATGAAAGTATTCAGCAACTCTGCCTTCTCTGCATCCTCTGTCATCAGGGCTTCCACCTCATTCAGCAGTGGGCCCATATGTTCCCTAGTCCTCCTTTTACTACTGATATATTTGAAGAAACTCTTCTTGTTCCCTTTTACTTCCTTTGTCAGTTTAAGTTCTAAGAGGTCTTTGGCATTTCTTGTTGCCTTCGTACAAACCCTGACAACTTCCATAGTTCTCCCAAGTGACAAGTCCCTTCTTCCATGAACTATAAATGTCTTTCTTCGACAAGACTTTCTACAGAAGATCCTTGCTCATCCATGCATATTATTAAGTCATAATACACTTCAGAGTGTGTCAGCAACTCAATTTTAATATAATTTCAAGTCCTGGAAGCACTTCATCTGACTCCATGGCTTCTTATAGAGCAGGAAGTGAAAGCAAATTTCCAGACATAATTAAAGGCAGATGGTCTTGAAGCTTTTTAAAAGTCAAATGCTACACTTACTTTATTAACCCTATTTATAAAATAATNACATGAAGACATAAAAATCCCTCATTGTTTGGAAAAAAAACAACCAACAAGCAACAAAGAAGCAACCAATAAAAAAAAACAACAAAACCAAAACAAAAAGGAGTTACTGCATTAGAAATTGAGTAACCTGACGATAAAATGCAAGTCCTTGAATTTCTCTGCAGCTTACAGACTCTGCAAACGTATGTGTATATTATATCTGTCATCCAGATGGAAAAAATTAAAAAGATAATTTGTAAATAGGAATAAGCTGTAACATCTCTTTCTAGCATGATTTCTGTTGTGGGTCTGCTTGCAGATAATCATGTAATACTCATGTAATTTTAACAAAATGTTTTTACATGAGGGGGATCAATTCTTACCTTCAGCTTACCACAATTTAGTAGTTCTTTAGTTTTGCAGATACATATGATCATAAAATTCATTATTGCTTTTGAATACTTGCTGTCATCAACTAAGACCATGTATATATATTGATAAGCAGAAGGAAATGCTCAATATAAGGCATTTAATAATCTTCAGTAAAATTTATTCATCTCTACAGGTCACCTATTTCCTGTTAGGTGCATGCATATTCTCATAACTGAATTGGGATAAATGTATGTAAATGTAGAGGAGAAGCTGGACATGAGCAGCCAGTGTGTTTGCTTGCAGCCCAGCAGGCCAATCCCATCCTGGGCTGCAGCAAAACAAGTGTGGCCAGCAGATGGAGAGAGGGGATTCTGCCGCTCTGCTCTGCTCTGGGCAGATCTCACCTGGAATACTGCTTCCAGCTCTGGAGCCCTCAGCACAGGAAGGACATGGACCTGATGAAGCAGGGCCAGAGGAGGCCATGAAGATGATCAGGGGCTGGAGCACCTCTCCTATGAGGACAGGCTGAGGGAACTGGGATTGTTCAGCCTGGAGAAGAGAGGCTCTGGAGAGACCCAGCAGCCACCTCTCAGTACCTGGAGGGAGTTTACAAAAAGACTTTATTGTTGACAAAGGCCTGGATGAGGGGTAATGGTTTTAAATTAGAAAGGAGTGGATTTAGATTGGAGATAAGGAGAAAGTTCTTTACCACGAGAGTGGTGGAGCACTGGAACAGGTCGCCCAGGGAGGTGGTTGAAGACCCATCCCTGGAGACATTCAAGGTGGGGCTTGATGAGTCTCTAAGCAACCTGCTCTAGTTGAGGATGTCCTGGCTCTCAGCAGGGGGGGGGTTGGACTGGATGATCTCCAGAGGTCCTTTCCAACCCAGACATTTCTATGTTTCTAAATGCATTCAAAGTACTTGAAACAGGCTGAGAACCTGTTTCTCTCATTGTCAGGGAGGTTGGTTCTAATAGGAGTGATTGAGTGAACATTTAAAGCATCTACATACCTGTTTCATTGTCCTTCACATCAGTAATGAGGATACCCTCTCCACTGCTGAAAGAAGAGGTCATACCTCAGTAGCAATTGCTTTTACGTAGGAAGCACACCTTTCAAAAAAAATTGAAGAAACCGTAAATTCAGTAAAGCTGTGCCTCATCAGAAGTATGCCATCCTCCAGCTTTCCTCTGAAGAAGGAGCTTGCTCAATTCAGAGTTTGTTTTACAGGGTCTATACTGAATTTCAAAATTTCACTGTGTGACCTTTGAAAAATAACACTGTAAAATTCATCTAACCTGGGAGGAAAGAAGGCAAACTCTTCTAGACTTTTCTTCTACTCCATGGCATCTAAAATTAGAAAAAATATATGAAACAACTTTAAGAACAAAAAACAACTTTAAGAACAAAGTTAATGCAGTAACTTTTATCTGATCCATTCTGCATGTGTATGCACAATCAGAAAGTATCCATTTTCTGAAACAAATGCAAAAGAAAAATCAGATCAAACAAAATGGCTTTGCTTAAGTTATTCCAGATATTTCTTTTGCAAGATAAGAGATGGTTATGCTGATTCTATTTTAAGTACATGGGATATGCAGAGAAACCAAGTGTATAACCATGTAAATAATTTTTTATAATGTCCACGGACAGGCAACTCCTGCTAACATTCTGCAGGGTTTTCTTCTGTTTTTTTATTCTTTGGTTATTCATTTTGCTTTATCTTGCTACATGTTCACAAGTCAGTTTAATTAAAATCAGCCAAAACATGTTTTCATATGTGTTCTTAAAATATTTCTTGGAACTCCCAAGGTCTCACATGGAAGTGGAGGAAAAGGAGAACAAAAAAAATGTGCTGGTATTCCTTGCACAAATCACATGGCTAATAAGAGAAAATGATGAAGATTGCCAACACTCCCATCATGCTATAAGTGAAGGTACAGATTACACAAGTATTGGTGACAAACAGCAACCTCTTCTCCAGAAACATTGCACGTAAACACTCTTGCCAATCCTGCTGCTAAAAAAAATGAGCCACAGTGTCATTTGTGTTATAAACAGCTGGGGACTTGTTTAACAGCAGTGTGTTCATAGCACTGTTCAGAGTCTTGCAATGACGTGTTGTGTGGCACCATGTGAAATATTGATTATTGCTGTTCCTTAGGCATGCTGGGAATCAATATGGTTAGTAATAGTAATTACAATAAATAAGCATCATGAGTAATATTTTACTGCCAAAACAATCCACAATCATACTGTGTGTCTTTACTAATTATATTTTCACTATGGCTGATAGATAACTAGGGCAGAAAAAAAGCCTGCAGCTTATATTTAATAAACCAAATCAATTTATATCCTTTTATTCTGTACAGAATACAAAGGATGTGTTATGGTGGGAGTACCTTTTCACTGACACACGTTTTCCTGCTAAGCTTCAGGCCAGACTGGAGGAAAGACTTTTGTTTTGAATGACTCTGAGAATACTTGGAAATGT
Source organism: Chloroceryle aenea (assembly GCA_013399075.1). Classification (NCBI taxonomy): domain Eukaryota; kingdom Metazoa; phylum Chordata; class Aves; order Coraciiformes; family Cerylidae; genus Chloroceryle; species Chloroceryle aenea. Next base: position 87,184 of record VWZY01000380.1, on the reverse strand, counting down.
CTGAGGCAAGGATGCCTGAAGGGAAGCAGCTTTGTCAAGAAATTCCTGCAAATACAGTTTTGAAAAGGCTGTCAAAACCAGCATACATACAATCACCAAGAAATACACTCCTGCAGTGGCACTTACCCTTCTTTATAAAGTGGGTATCAACTGTTACTTGGAGACAGTTATTCATCCAAAAGAGAGAGAGAGAGAGATAAAAAAATAAATATGCTGGAGCAGAAACTAGGGGTATGAAATGGGGGAAAAAATAAAAAATGTCCAACACTTATTCTCAGGTGCAATTCTGTGTTGCATGCACATCTATACGAATCTGTGTGTTTAGACTCATCTTCCCATTTGCAAGTTATCATTAAAATAATCACATGCATGTGTTCAAATGTGGTACATGCACGTTACTGAGGAGTTAAATAATGCACACAGAATAGTTAAGGCCTAAGTGAAATTCCTTTGAAAAATATTTAGGTTTGACTACCATCCTCCTTTTCAGTCAGAATAAGTTCTAATATCTTAAACATATTTCAGTTCAATAGCAGGAGGTAGTGCTATAGTCTTGCCTCTTGAATAATCCTTGGGGCAGATCAAAGATGCTATACCATGTCAGTGACAACCTTCTAAGCTTTCCATCCTTCCTATAAACTTCTGTAAAACCAGACTACAGTGACCAGGAGTGCTGTTCATCAGTAAGGAAAACACCTTGCAATTCAGCAAAGCAAAAGTGTTGAATGAAGCTGCTGCTTGAGGTGATGATCTAGACAACTGTTTCTTTCACTTCTGATTTGATTTACTAAGGCTTATTTCCCTTGAGTGAATATGCTGGCTTGCTACTCTTTATAAACAGTAGTTGAAAGCTTTTCTATTCTTGCATGAAATACAAGACATACGTGTAAAAATGTACATGATTTTTTTTTTGTTCACTTGTCTATTAATAAAATGCTTTTATTACTTTTTTTAGTGTTAGGTTTCTTGAAACGTGAACTTTAGCTCCTGTTAATCCTCTCATAAGAAAGTTGTCCTCGTTTGGGTGAGAACAGAGCTGGTTCTGTTCAGTGATTTACTTTTCAGTTCAGCTCTTCTAACTCCCTGCACTGTCTGAAGTCAGCAGCCTGTTTTCCCAGGCAGTGTCTGCTGCTGGCAGTGAGAACAGCCCATGGGCAGAGTCAGTACCAAGGGTTGGGGTGCAGACCAAGGCCACTGCTGGATCTTCTGTACCACATTGAGGGGAGCAGGAAAGGGAAAGGCCACACCTGCAGGGAGGAGCGGAAAGGGCAGGTGACTCCAAACTGACCAACAAAGGATCCATCCCATAAACATCATATTCGGTATAAAGCAGAGGAATTTGGAGGGTCTATANCTGCTCCACAGCACCAGTGGTGACAGTGATGGAATTACCATCAGGGGTGGGGCTTGGGTACCATACTGGTTTTGTATAGATTTGTACATATTCCATTTTATCATTATTCTTTTCATTTTCATTCAAGCTGTTCTAGTTTCCTAATGGCTGAGTCTCTCTCCTTTATTCCCTTTCTCTTCCCCTTTGAGGAGGGAGGGGGGTTGACAGAGAGCATCTGTTATAGCTCTAAGGGGCCACCCTGACCCTAAACCATGACAAAGGTATATCTCATACAATGAAGAACAAATATAAGGAAAATCCTTATCTTCATTTTAAAGATTCCACCAAAAAAAAAAAAAAACCAAACCAAAACACCAAACACCAAACAAACTGCACCAGCAGTGGGCTGAGAACAAAAAGCAGACAAACTATACATTCAAAAATTAAAAATCTGTATATCAACTCACTAAGGAGTAAGTCACTATGATTATTTCTCATTCAACACTCCCTGTCAGGTACTTGGTTTCTTCTGTTGAGGAAAAAAAACAAACAAAAAAAGAGATAAAAATAAAGGAGTATAAACACTGAACTGAGCACCCAGCAGTACTTTTTGGTACAGTTTTTAATTTTCAAGACCTTTTCACAGAACATCCATTTCTGGACCATTTCACAGAACATCCAAATTTGAGCTAACACCTTTCAGCAGAGGAGAAAAAAGAGGAAAAGGGGTAACTGTTCTTGACTAGATGCTGTTATTGACAACTCAATCTAAATCCGATGTGGTGATGGAGAATGTTGTAAGTAAAGCTATTAGTGTGTCCTTAAGTTTGCCCCGTTGTGTTTTGGTTTCTTGTGGTGAACACATTGAAATAATGTAATTGCTTTACATTCTGAATCATTCTCTCTTTTACAGTTCTATAGAATGTCACTGCAGAGTATTCTCTTCAATAAAGCAGAATATAGGAAAATTGAGGTTAGACACAGATAAAATCAACCTCCTGCTATCTGTACATTGATATACTCTGTGAAAGAATGTAAACAAAGGCTGAGCCCTCATTGTGGAGATTTAAGTAACAATAAGAATACCATGTGCTTCTTTCTGTGCCTAAATTCCTCCACTGTTACTCAGCCCACAATAGTGCTGTTTAGAGAAGCCACTTGTATCAATTCATGCTTACACTTCATATTGTCTTTCAACAAATTCAAATGTAAAAGCAGACAGTATAATTTCCTACTCCTTTCCTTTGACCAGCTCCTGATTTCTGTAGCTTCTGAACACAACTCCTTTGACAGTATAAGTAATGAAGAAGCCGTGTTTCAAGGTTGAGAGTTCACAACCCCAGGGAAGCCTTGGCAGACCATGCAAGTACTAAGAGCTGTTAAGTGACATAACCAGTTATTTTTGTGAAGCAGCTACTATAAATCAGAGGAGCACATATGCTTTAAAGCAACATCAAAGCAGAAATAAAAAAATTAATTAAAGAGTTCAGAACTGCCTACTCTGAACATGGAAAACATTTTAAAATAACAATGTCTCACATAAGGCAGATTATCCAAAAACCATAAAGCAGAATATTAGGAAAACAAAAAGGTCAAACTGTATTATTGTATTCAGCAGCTGGATGTGTGGGAGTTGCTGATAAGACAGAACAGAGGCAGAAAGACACCTACAAGCTGCTACTAGTTTGAATGGAGGTTGTGAAAGCTTGTTGGGTAAGATTAAAATGTGAGCTGAAGAAAATAAATGAAAAAGCACTTACTGCTTTAAGAACAAATGCTCTACTCTCTAATTCTTTACTTTTTTACTTCACCCCAAAAACTGAGAATAGAATTGCTTTGATAATACATTACACTTAGTAGGAATTATATGTAGAAATATTCCACTTCTTTTTTAGTTGCATCTGTGAGAGACAGATATGTTTGGCTACAGAGGTTCATTTATTTCTGAGGATGTTACTGAGATTTTTTTAATCAGCTACAAGATGTTGGCAACCAAGAGGAAAGGGGAGAAGAATGTGGGTCAATACTGATTTTTTTAACATTAAAAAGTGCCTTTTATGTAGGGTTTATTAAAAATAAGATCTCAGATTTCCTCGGGGAAAAAAACAAACCAAAACAAATAGAAATTGGAAATGCAGGGCAATAGGTACATTATTTCAGTTTAGTTTTCTCAGATCAAGATGAAACAATGGTTATCCTGTGCTGGAGATCTGCTTCCTACCCCTGACTGTGAAAATCCCAGGACATTTTCAGATGCTGGAGAAGGCTAGTTCATTTTCCACGAGTGTTTAATAGAACCCCAAGGAGCTGAACCAGTAGGAACCTGACAAGGCTGTTCAGCAGCAGGGGTCCTGGAGCTCCCAGTGTCTACAACGCTGGCCCTCTAAGACATGAGGAGGCATGTCACCAGACTTTCTTTAAACTCCCTCAGACTCATCCCCAAAACAGTTTACTGAGTACATCTATAGTGTAATAATAGAAGGAAATCTCAACAGAGATCTGTGTGTGCACCTTCTCCTGGGAAGTACAAGGCAGTCAGAGCAACAAAACAAATAAACACCTTGGATACCTTGGGGCAGAGGTGAGGACAAAAGATGAACAAGATGTGCATGTATGAACAACAGTTCTGGGAAGAATGTAGTTTTCTCTGTATTTGACTGCATTATTTTATTGCCAGTTAAATTTAACTAGAAAAAAAGAAAAAAACCCAAACAAACAAGCAATTTTCTCCCCCCCCAATTGAACAATATTATTAAAAAATAATGACCATGGAAGATGGTCATGGCCAGAAGCTCCAGACAAACCTGAAAAGTGCAAATGTTGTAAAACAGAAACATACTATGGAAGAATTTTAAGTTCTTTTTGATGAAAGAAAAAGCAACAAAAGTTAACAGAACAATGTTATACCAATGTACCACAATAGTAAAGCCATTATAAACATGATTACGTCCAGACAGCTGAAAAGGGTATAAATGTTCCTCAGAGAAGTTTACCATACCATAAAATATGTATTTAATGAAGCTCTCTATGTAAGGAAATGTATAAAGTGAGCTAAAGAAATATAAACTCACAGAATGGGTTGAGTTGGGAGGGACTTTTAAAGATGACCCAGTCCAACCCCACTGCCATAGGCAGGGACATCTTTCACTAGACTGGGTTACTCAATACCCAGTCCAGTCTGACCTTGAAACACCTCCAGTGATGGGGCATCCACAGCTTCTCTGGGTAACTTGTTCCAGTGTCTCACAACCTTCTTAGTAAAGAATTTCCAATACTAAAAAGAAAAAAGAATTTTGGGATATGCAAGGAGAAATGAAAGGAGAACAGAAAAAAGCCTGTGAACCAGCCCCATTCTATGTCACCACCTTGTGAATATCCACCCTAGTGAGACCTCACCTGGAGTGTTGCGTCCAGTTCTGTCCTCCCCAGTGCAAGAAAGACAGAGATCTACTGGAGAGAGTCCAACGGAGGCTACAGGGATGATGAAGGAGCTGGAACACTTGTCTTATGAGGAAAGGCTGAGAGACCTGGGGCTTTTTAGTCTGGAGAGAAGACTGAGAGAGGATCTAATTAATGTCAATAAATATGTAAGGCCTGGGCATCAAGAAGGAAGGGACAACCTCTTTACATTCGTGTCTTGTGATAGGACGAGGGGAAATGGATGCAAGCTCGAGCACAGGAAGTTCCACCTCATCATGAGGAAGGACTTCTTTAGAGTTGTAGAGCATTGGAACAGACTCCCCAGAGAGGCTGTGGAGTCTCCTTCTCTGGAGGCTTTCAAGACCTGTCTGGATGCATTTCTGTGTGATATGCTCTAGTTTTGTCCTGGTCTGGCAGGGGGGTTGGACTCAAGTATCTTCAGAGGTCCCTTCCAACCCCTAACATTCTGTGATTCTGTGATCAGGTAATGCACATTTCAGGTACAAACTGAAAACAGTTGTTATGCCAGTGGAAGCATTCACCCTGGGATTACAAGCCTGACCCTTCAGACAAAGGTTCCTAGGGAGAGAAGGAACTGCACTTCTAAAAGCAAGATAGTTTTCAATCGGATTCTTTACAGAATTGCCTGAAAAAAGTATGTCTGAACAACTAAAGGGGCTGCTTGCTGGGTCATAATGCTCCCAGAACAAAACTACGTACTGACAGCAGCCATCCTAGCATTTCAAGGGAGATCCAGTGGTAGCAAAGCCATCCCCTTCAGGGCTCTTCTGTGATTCCCCAAGCAGACAGGAAGAGGGTGAAAAAAAGCCAGGAAAAAAGAACAGCTACACAAGAAAAACAACCTGAGAAGAGAACAGACAGGTTAGAATTTATTTTTTTTTAAAAAACCCCTTTGTCAAACTGAAGATGTTGCTATACCACATTTCAGCCTCAGCAATTACAGCTCTCTTCAACCAGTGAAGATTTGTCTGGCTTTACCACATTGGCCAAAACAGTTGTTACTGTACTCTACTCAAACTTACCCAGTACAGAAACCCAGCTGTTGAAGGATATTTTTACAGCTTGAAAACAAGGCAAAAGCTCTTACAAGATTTGTCACCAGTAAGCAATTAAAGGAGCATAAGGCAGTTGACCTTAAAATCTCCACATAGGTAATAATGCAAAGACCTTGTCTTCACCTGGGGTATCTCTGCTGTCTTCCAGTGCCCCTGTGCAGCAAATATAGCTGTACCAGTAATTTATTTAGATATGAAATATATCAGTATAATATCAAATGTATCAGTACATATAGGAAATACATCTTCAAATTCTACTACCATTAAATAAGTTTAACTTCAGTTGAACTGCCATCAGACACCAGGTTGACAACACATGCATATACTGTTATATTGCAAATGTATATCTAACTTCTGTCCCCAGTGTCCTTTTGACACTCCAGCCATGTCATAGAGCACCACATGGAATTTAGCCACTTTCTGCCCTAGTAATTCTGGCTGTTTGGGAAATGAGATTGAGTTTTCTCCTTTTGGATTGTGAAGATCCAGTGCAAGTCTGCTGTCACTGTATGAGGTGGCATCAGGCACAAAGGAATTTGATGTTCTGTAGCAGCTGTTGGGAACTGCAGAGATGGTAGCATCAGGAGCAATAGTGAGAACATGCAGATGAGTTTTATTCCTTTGCTTTATACAGACAAGATGTTCTTGATCAGTACTTCTGCTTGTCTTAATGAGTACTTTGGCCATTTTTCCTGTCTTGTTTGAACTTTTGCTGCTTTGATTAGAACAGTGGTGGTGTTTATATCTATTAAATCTGAGTAGTAAATGGTTTTGATACTTGCACAGACCATAAAACAAAGGAAGTAGAACTTTCAGTTTGCAAGACAGATGGGACAGAAGGACAGTAACTGCACGGTTGTATCAAGAAGACATCAGTAGAACAGTTACAATTTATATTTTCCTATGACAAGAGGAAAAAATTATAGGCTTAACTTTGATTTCTTCTAAGTATCTGTGAAAATTCTATTCATAGCATAGTATATAATATATTTTATATCTTCCATTTGTTAAGGTTGATATTTACACCAGATGGTATAAAGCATTCAGTTAATGTTTTATATCAGTGACTTTTAAGAAAACTTTGTAATTTACTTTTATTTTCATTTTTTAAAAAAATTGAGATAGCCACTAAACAAGACTAAATCTTTTGTATCTTGACAGCAACAGTAAATTTGAAACATTTATAAAAGGTTCCCCCTAATGGTGAGCCAGTTAAGAGAGAATAGACTAATTCTTAGCTCACATCAAAATCTGCAGGATTTACTCCAGGATCAACGAGGTATCTGCATCAGGCCTCAAACTTTTTTATAGAAATCAGTTAGAAGGAACAGTTATATAAACTGAAAGAGGTGGGAAATTTATTTAGTAAATAGAAAAAGTTAAATTAGTAAATCACTTAATGAAAACTGGAAGTCCATGGCCTGATATTTTGAACAAGTGAAGCAGTTCAAGCAACGTAAGGAAGAGGTGTTACATCTGATGTCTAATGAAAAAGAATTTCATCTGCTGCATAAACTTTCACACTCTTCGTGTAATTGTGAATTCTCTTTGAAGTTCCTCTACAAATGTTGGGTTGGATAGTTTGCTTCATCTGAATCATGAGGACCCAAATCAAAGAGCCATGAGATGGTGTCATTATCACTAGTTTGCTTTCAATAACTGCTGATAAGAATGTATTTTTGACTTGGGAAATTGAAATCTATTGCAATAAATGCAAGGGCTTTTCATTCATTCATTCATTCATTCATTCATTCATTCAAAAAAAAAAAAAAAAAAGATAACACATAACTTTCTTGCACTTTACTTCTATTAGATCATCATTCTTAGGCCAAGGATGCTTAAGTGAGAAAAAGGGTCTCTCTTGCTAACATAGTTTCCACTCTACTTACCTAAAATGAAAAGTTCATCAGTATCTCATAAATATATACTAATTAATGACATAATTTATTTTTAATTTAGACAAATTTTGGGACTCATATTTTGGAATATCCAGATACAATTTCAATGGCTATGTTTGGATGACAAGTGTACATATGATTATACTAAAGTATGAGATCAAAATGCATTGTAAGATAGAGATGGAGACAGTAATTGTCCAACAGGGAAATAAAAGAATCAGCCAGTAGAGAAATCCAGTTTTAAAGCAAGCATCAATAATCATGCACAAGTGACTCAGATCATGTTTAAATTCCAAGCATGCTTGCAGAAATAACTGTATAGATTTTTCATTGCTGTTAAGAGAGAAATCTTTGTCATTTTCTGATACATATCTGAAACAGGTCTTTCAGAATATCTTGGTACCAAGAATGACAGGACACTTCTCACAGACTGCTACTGTTCTTGACCCCTCAAGAGAAAATTTCAAACAATCATTAATTTTAAAGGTGCCAGTTAAGACAGAAGTCTTGTGTGTAAGATGAAATAAGATCATATTAAAAAATATTGAGAAGCTCCTGCAGGTACTGGGGGTTTTCAAGTGAAATTATTGTAATATATATAAAATATATACACTACATATTATAAATACTATTATAGAATCATAGAATGTCAAGGGCTGGAAGAGACCTCAAAAGATCATCCAGTCCAACCCCCCTGCCAGAGCAGGATCACCTACACCAGGTCACACAGGAACACATCCAGGCAGGTCTGAATATTTCCAGAGAGGGAGACTCCACAACCCCCATGGACAGCCTGGTCCAGTGTCTGTCACCCTCACAGTGAAAAAATTCCTCCTTATGTTTCTGTGAAACTTCCTATGCCTCAGCTTTATTAAATATTTGTATGCAGACATTCCACAACTTCCAAATGCTTAAGCCATGACTGTGGAAATCTAATATTACTTCTCTCCCAGTGATCTCTCCCACCACCAGGGTTTACAGGTTAGTCCTAGGTGCAGCATTTGAATAAAACATCTTTACCATAGAGTTTCAAAAGCCTGGCATTATTAGGATTGGATTTTTGATTAAAATTAATAAAATTATATTTATTTACAGAATAAGTACATAAGTTTGGTCTTTGAGAGGTCTATAAACCTGTCTGATCTTGTTTCTATAACAAGAAGCTTTGGTTAGAGGTCACCAATTCATAAATGCCATTCCATAGAAAGTAATCAACACCTGAAAGAGGAGATAATCTCTGAAATAATTGTTTTAACTATAGAGTGGCAGGCCCCACTCTTGCATAAAGCAAGAAATTATTACTAGAGGGAAGAAATTATATATCAGATAGGTGTGCAGAAATTTCACTTTTATTATGGCAAGTTTTTTTTGGCATTGAGTTGGAGACAAACTATTGAAGTCAGACTCTCTCATGTTTGAAGCATTTCAAATTTTCTAACTTCATCTGTTTGGATAAGAGTTAACAGGTATATTATAAAATAGATTAACAGATATGCTACAGAAAATGCCTGTGAAGTTAATTATGTGTTAAAGACTTTCTGATTTGTATATTATACAAATACTGCATTAATATCTCATGCAAATATTTTCAAATAATAGTTCAGGGGTAAACAAATTCTGAAAATTACTCTATTTAGCAATTGCATATAGTATGTCCTCAGATAAAGCAGAAGGAGTTTGTGAATGTGGAAATTTAATCCTGAAACTCAGCTATTGTATTTGGATTTTTTTTTTTTTTCTTCTTTATCGATTTGTGAAGGGAAAATGTTAAATTTGGACAGAACCATTAATTGAGCAAACCAAAACCAGAATCTAACTGCAAACTAAGCTGTCTCTTCCTTAGTATGCACTCTGTAAATATAAGCTCTAATTATTACCATTTAGGAATCAGTGATGTCTAACAGAGAATCCCATGTGCTGTAACCTAATTAAAAAAGAATAGTCCCTTAACACATTAACACTTAGCCTTTAAATGCTTTCAAGAGGCATTTCCTCTTCTTAGCGTTTTGAGATGCAATCAAGAGCTTCTTTTTCTCTTTAATTACTATCTTTTCATCCTTTCCAGGAACACAGAATTGGCAAAAGGTTTACATCCCGTTGCTGCAATGAGAGAAACTATTTCACATGTGCTGAGGTGTTTTGACCTTAGATGTGATGGCTGTAAGGTCTCCAAGGAAATACTAAGTTCAAATCTACAGTTAAAATTATATTTGAGTGCAGTTATTTAGGCCACAACATTTAATTTGCTGTATCATCAGTCATTCCTCTTTCAAAGCTGTAGAGTTACTGTGCCCCATGACCTCAGTTAAAATCTCCTTCAATCAAAGCTCTAGTTGGATGGGTAGTCTTCATATTGTGTTCAGCTTCTCTGCTGTGGCTTCTGCTGGTAGTGGTCACCTTCACCCCAAAAGTACATCTATTTCAATGGGATTCTGGTTGTAAACTCGGGTTGTTTGGGAATACCCTGCCTTGAAAACTCTATATACATGTCATAGTCTTTCATTATTTTTTGAAATACATACTTTTTTAAAGGCCTTTTTATCTAATACAGAATTCTAAGCAGTAGTCACATCTACTGAGTAAGATGCTTGTTATCTTTTAATACTTTTTATACACCAGCGTCCAAATCAGCCCAAGCCAGCAAAATACAAGCAACATACAGGCAACATATAAGCAGGATACAGGTCCCTGTATCAAGCACTCCAGTCATCAGCTCAAAGCACAACTTATGGAGCCTTTTACTCCTTTACATCCTTACATCTTCTAAGAAAGCTGAGCAGCTGAACAAGCCATTATCCACTGCAATACCATTGCTACCAGAAGTTTGTTAAAGATATCTGACCCAAGAAGAAAGCCTGAAATTGAGGACAAGGGGTACAAAAGCCCTAGGGGATGTCTCATCTGCTTGTGCTACTACTTTGGCCTTAAGAGATAGATGTTGGTGGGTATGTAATAGGAAGGGAGTTTCATTTTGAAGTCTCTAGAAGTAAGCCGTGTTGCAACTCTGAGTGGTCTTTATACAGCAAGAAAGTGGCAGTATTTATGAGCCTCATGCTCAGGGATTTTACACAGAAGTAGGCAGAGGAGGTTTCAGAGAAAGAATCATGGTGGGACAGGAGCAAGGGACTGAAAATAAAAACCTGGTAGAGTCTTATGAAGAGGTCACACTGGAGAAAGCTAGCAGAAATACCCCAAAACTAAAGTGAGTAAAAACAACTTCAGAGCAATGCTAAAGCTGACACACATATAAAAAACATATTACCAATAAGAGAAAATACTCACTAAGGAATCCAGTTTTACAGCTCAGTTTGCTGTGCTTAGCTGGAGAGAATTCTTGAACCTGATTTGCTTGCAGGGTATGTGGTGCTGCTGGCAACTGCTAGCTGGGTTATAGACATGATCACTGTATTCTCTAAGCATTATTTTTCAGTTTGAAACAAAAAATAAAAGCTTTTTTTTTCCTTCAGGGATTTCTTATAGGAAACATATACTCTTACACTGAGATTCTTCCACTCTTCAAAAGCAAACTGATTTATGAATGATGCATTACTCTCAATAGTTTTAAAAGGAACACTACATTTTCACCTCTTGGGCATGGAGTTGTCTTTTGTTCTGTTTTGAGGGTCTGGGTTTTTATTTCATTGGATTTTTTTCTTTTTTTTACTATGAAAGAACATGACTCTCTCTGCATGGCCTTAAAACTGCAAACACCACCTTAGCAACCACCTATAACTACTACAGGCCACTGCTTAAACAGTAGAGATACCAATATACAATGTAGAGAGTGTAGGCTGATGGAAGTCAGTTTCTAACCCAGTTTCTAGAAATATCCCAGGTAAAAAAAAACAAAGATTTTTCAGTACTTTTCCTGTGTTCACTGTGCTCCATTACATAGTTGATGTATGCCCACCCTGAGAAGGCTGCCTCTGTTTACAAACTAATTTTCATTCAAAATAAGTACAATATTTTGTTAAAAGTGCAAACTATAATAAATCATTACCTACATCAGAAATACCACTGGGGAAAAAAAGTCTACAATATCTTATTAAATATCACAAAATCACTTACTGACAGAAACAGAGGAAATGGTCTGAAGTTGAGGCAGGGGAGGCTTAGATTAGATATTAGAAAGAAATTCTTTACAGAAAGAGTGGTTGGGCACTGGAACAGCCTTCCCAGGGAGGTGGTTGAGTCACCATCCCTGGAGGTATTTAAGAAATGGGTAGACCTGGTGCTTCAGGACATGCTCTAGGGGCAGGCATGTAGGGGGGTATTTCGTGTGGTTTGTGTTTTTGTAATCATGTTTGATCAGGGTATTTAGGTATTTGGGGTTTTTTTAGGTGTTTTTTTGTTGTTGTTATGGGTATGGTTGGACTCAGTGATCTTGTAAAAGATATATATGCATGCTTACTTGGAGGGCCTTTCCAACCATGAATATCCTGTGGTTCTGTGAAAAAACATTAGCTAAAGATCACCTGATTTGGTTGCATCTCACTCCGTGAAACTGGGGAAAAAAAATTACCACACCCACATAAAAAAAAAACAAAACAAAATCGACAAAACAAACCACAAGACAATGGCAGGACGCAACAGGGTGACCACAATGGCAGGACAGACGACCACAAGGCAACCACGGGACGAGGCAACCACAGGACAAGGCGACCACAAGGCGACAACAGGACAAGGCAAGAGAAGCACAGGACAAGGCAAGAGACAACAACTGCAAGACACTCACACCCTGGATTAAAAAAAATAATTAGAGCAGAGATCAAAAAGCATTAAAGGGGAATAGCTTCCTTTTAAAACTGGGATATTTAGTCATCTCATCTTTAGTCCACTAGAGTTATATCAAAGATATATATGCATGTTTACTATCATATTATTAACTTAATTCACATACAGAGCTAATGGATTTATTTTCAGACACAGTCTAACAAGACACTTTGATACACTGAAATAACAGATCATACTAGAATAGCCTTTTTTCAAGAAAATCATTTAAAGTTCCAGTGAGAAAAAGATCACATTCTTTTATAAAATAATGTTCTAATAAAAAGATTGATAAGAAGCAGGATTTTTCAGATTACAATCATGAAGCTCTCTAATTCTCCCAAAGGTTGGTAAAAAATCAGATTCCTTCCCCTATCAAAAAAACCCCACTCATACAGAATAACTGTCTAACTTCGATGCTTTATGTTTGACAAGTGGTTTTTTTAAGTAAAAAGTGGCATGCCCAAACAGAAATACTATTTTAAGGTGCATGTTATTTCTGCAGTGTTAAGTTTCACTGGAAGTTGTTTTGTTAGTATCACAAATTGCCACCACCAAAAATAAAAGGCTAAACCAGAAAACAACAGGAAAAATATATAGACTTCAAGCAAGACACCCTGCTTTTCTCTACTCCCAGCTCACCTTCCCTTGCCAAGCAGCCTGTGCCTGCTGCTCCCTGACACATGAAGTGGGTATTCAACTTCATGAACAGCTGGAAGACTTAGTTTACAAACTGCTTATTAAAATGCTGGATCCCACCCCCCAAGACACACATCTCTGTATTCTTTTCTCTAGGTGGAGCTTGAGCATGAAGTTCCTGTTAATGCAAAAGTACCTTAAAAAGCCAAAGCACAGATTGATGCTTGGCTTTTCACAGAGAACCTCTAGAGTGCAGCCATCATTCAGTCACACTGACCTTCAGCTACACAATAAACTACAAGCTTTGCACATTTTTAATAGGGGGGGGAAAAAGCTTTTAAAGTGGCCATTTAGCTGCAAGATATATATTTTTTTATTATTCTTACCATCATTGTTTTAGCATTGGGAGTTTTATATTTACTTTCCAAGAGCTTAAGTTACAGGAATATAAATCAAACCATCATTTAGATACTGCTCATGCTGCAGAATAGCATTCTGTAGTGAGAGAGGGGTTATTTTGTTGTTTATATTAAGATCTAGAAAATCCATTTGACGGGGTGGGATGGAAAACTGAAGACATGAAGTATCATGACCAGTTCACAGAACATATGCACATACATGCATATGTATGCATGTGTACCAGGTGACAAATCTTGCCTATGAAAAGTGCTACTTCAATTTCAGAGGAAATTTCAAATCTTCTGGAGAAAATGATATTTTCTACCACAGTCAGTTAGTAATATTTTAACAATTTAACATCTAAAGCTTTCAAGCTTCAGTCAGACTTCTACAAACAAAGAAACAAGTAGAAGAACAGAAGAAAGCATCGGAAAGATAAAAAATTACAAAGGAAACAGTTTTAAGAATAGACATGTAAATTAAAACATGGGTGGTTGGGTTTTTTTTCTTGTCATTCATGACAAAAAAGTATGACCTGCAGTATTATTATCCTACCTATTACCATCATCACCTACTGACCCTGATGTCTCTGATTCCAAAAAACTGCTCTGCTTTAAGCACCACAGATTAGTTTTCTATATGATTTCTCAATAAATTTGTAACTGGAAGAGTGGTATTTAAAACAACATAAAACATTGTTAAGTGTAGAAATAAAAATATGATCCTTCTATTCTTCATACCCATTAGCAGAATAACATATTTTGCCTTTAAATATGACAAGTCATGTTGGAATGGCTTGGAAAGCATTAGCAATCCTTAAAATATGATCCTTTCTTTGTATGGATTGTTGTTTACATGAATGGCTGAAAACAATTATCTCTCTTTTTAACTAGAATGACTAGCATTGAAGTGTCAGCTTTACACAGACCAGAGCCACCCCTGGCCAGCTGAGCTGAAAATCTAGAGCAGGGTCTAGCTGGAGTTGCTGGGGAACATGGAAGACAGAGCTTTGACAACCTTCATATCTGATATCAGTGACTAGACCAGGATGAGATGCCACTAAATCTTGCTAATCTTCTTCACATGAAACTATTTTTTGGTAAAATTCACACACTTGGGTGAATTCAATCTACATGATCACTCATTATTCATAACAGAATATGCGGGCAATCACAGAATCACTGTGGTTGGAAAAGACCTTAAATATCTTTATGTGTATTCATATGCACTATTCCTATCTTTTGTTAGGTAGAACAAATGGCTGATAACTATTATTTATCACTGAACTTTTTGTTTTGTCTTTTAAATATCAGCACCGCCTTTGGGCTTTGTTTATCTTACAGGTTCAGAATAAACAAGAGGGAGAAAGAGCGAGCATATGCTGACTTCTTTAGTATCTTTCACATGTATTTCTTGGCTATTCATGATATATGTGAACACAAACTTTTCAGTAAAGTTTCTGTGCAAACAAGCAAGAAATAATTTTATTGATATTGCCTGGGATATATCTATACATTATGTCTATAAGAAAAAAAGGTTAACTATACAGATATTATATTTGTAATCATAGAAGTGTTAACAGATTCACTAACTGTGTGAATCAAAATTGATCACTTGAGATATGTAGTTATACCAAAGTTCTCACACATCTGGGAGCAGACCATGCTTCTAACAATGGGCTAGGATGCTGCTGAAGCTGGGACCATCCCGTAGCAGAGCTACAGTCACAGCTGTCACAAAATAAGTGAGAGTGTTATGAGTCTGAAGAGGGTGAGTCTAAATGAGCAAATATAAGGAAGAATGTTGGTGAGAAAGATTTTTCAACTGGGCAAATTTTTAGCTGCTCTGCTGTTAACTTACCCAAGTGACTAAGTTGGTAGCAGTAGAGGATGATATCAACTTTCCCCCACACATCAATTAAAAAATGCTTTCTTGATACAATATTACATTAGGCAGCAATTATATTAATAAATGGACAAAATTTTTATTTCATAATTTTATCTATTTCATTAAAAGGATGGGAAACAGTAATTCATTTTGGATACCTATATGAGAACGAGTGCACTAGAATTTATTTGAGATGAAGATTTATTGTTTTAGAAGAAATTTGAAACATGGGTGTGTTTACTTGGAAATAGTACAATAGCCTAAATAAGTCACAGAGCCTCTTATCAGTAGCAGACCATCATAAGTTATAATTTTATATTTTTTTATATATAAATATAAACATGTACACACATATTAAGAATTGTTCATTTAGACTGTGCTGTTACTGTTTTTTTAA
This sequence comes from Chloroceryle aenea, assembly GCA_013399075.1. Classification (NCBI taxonomy): domain Eukaryota; kingdom Metazoa; phylum Chordata; class Aves; order Coraciiformes; family Cerylidae; genus Chloroceryle; species Chloroceryle aenea. The sequence goes on along the minus strand of VWZY01000380.1, from coordinate 71,365 downwards.
CTCTAGTGTTAGAAAAACATGGAAGGTAATTAAAAATTAACTCATAAGTGCTTGATGTTTTATCGAATAGTAGCTACATATTATTATTTAAATATTTTATTTTCAGAAACCCAGGTCAGTTCTGAACGATTGCATTTGTGATGTAAATCTAACAAGATATTCCTTAGAGTTCAGCTTAAAAAAATTACATCAGACAAATACAGTGTAGCCCTGCTTTCAGTATTTTGACTAAATAAAATCTTTGTGATGTCAATGCAAGAAATAGACTTTGAACATGGCACAGACTGAAAATAAAATCTCCAACTACTTCTCCTTAATTCAAAACATGTATAAATGCAGAGTCCTCATGTCTCTGGCTGTAGAAGAGTCTATAGATATTATGCATAGTTGAGCCTCAAAGCTTTTTCTTATTCAGTGAATGTGAAAAAAAAAGAGTATACAGGATTTCTGTTGTGGTGCCTTTTTTCTGTGCACTAATATTTACAGTATTTATCGATCAGCATTATAGCTTTTCTAGAAAACAGAAATATTTTCCTTTCATTGTAAGCCTTTTTGGTACATATGCTGCTGCTAACATTCAACGCTATTAGGTTATCTAGCAACCATGAAAACATCACCATCAAATAATTGCATTGTTAATTTGTCAGGATATTTATAACAGCAGCATAAGATATATTGGGGAACTATTATTACAAGGACCTACATTTTCATATGGTTAATTGTAAGGATGGTTTGATCATACGTTGATCGATGGTCACCAATAGGGTGATTCCTGCAGGCCTGCTGTGGGAACTCATGGGATGGGTATAGAGCTGCCAAAGGAAGCTTCTCTTCCTCTTATCAGAGGTGAGTTGAAATAATAGTTTGATTGCTGGTTGCCAATAGAGTGATTCAGGCAAGCCTGATGTGGGAGCTAACAGGATGGGTACAGAGCTGCCAAGGAAAGGTTTGGTTCTTATCAGAGGAGAGCTGCGAGAGCTGACAAGGGAGGTTCTGCTCCTCTATCCAAGGGACTGGTTCTTCTTATCAGAGGAGAGCTGGCAAGACTGCACTGTCCTCAAACAGGACGGTGGAGTTCATTGCCAAGGAAGAGGCAGCTGAAGCTGAGGAAGACCTAGTGGGGTAGGAGGCACACGACCCACATACTGGGGGGTGTGCCACCACAGAAAGACCAGAGACCAAACCTTCTGGGCAGGGTGGCTGCTTTGAGACTCTGCCTTCTGGCACGTACTGGCCATGTGTGCCAGGACTGGGGGGCTCTATAAAAGCTGGACTCAGGGATGGATGAGCTGAGCTGCACGTATCCTGCCATCAGGATCGTGTTGTCTCCGTGGGGACACCCACTAACCATGCGTGCTGACCAGCTCCCCTGCACCTGGGGACCAGACATCTGCCTGCTCTTTATCTTACGGTAGGTAACGCTGCTTTGCTTGCTTCTTAGGAATAATAGTGCTATGGGACACACACAATAAACAAGCCGTGACAATTAATGATCATTTCATGTGGTGATTGAACACACAGATCCTCAACACCTACTACATTAATCACCTTTGTATAAATATATAACTGACCAGCTATTATTTCTCATTGATGATAATGATGTTGGGTTTATATTAAAAATGGTAATATTCCATGGGTTTACACCATACTTGCATATGGGTGATAAATTACAAAACACAAAGAATGTAGAAGACAAATCTTCTTTTCAGGAGACCTTCTGGGCTGGTAAGAGTATAGTTAATCATAAATGGTTAGTTCAATCAAATTTGTCCTTCATGTCACTGTGAAGAAAAAGTTATGACCCTTTAAGGAATAGAAATCTCCTGCTCAACAGTGATTAGTAATTACAGATATGAATTACTGGTTTTGCATTAAGCATACTCACCTGGAAAAGAACGAGTCATTGAAAAATGCTATTCACCATCAAAAGTGAATGAGCCTTTTCTAATGAGGCAGTGTGGATACCAAATGGAATATCTAATTATAACATGGTTGGAGGATATTTATCCATTCTGTATCCCCTGGAATGCCCAGAAAAATCAATGTATTGGACACATCCATATCTTTATACTGTTCTGAAAACATTTGTATTGGAAAAATAATCAGATGGATCCATTACATTTATATCAGGCAAATGTACTCATCGTGATTAAAAAAATCTTTTTCTAGGATTAAGGTCTTCTCCATTTCTTATGACCTTGATAAAAATCATGCTGTATGTTTGACCACGGGTGCTGATATTTATTTCTTCAATGCAGGAGAAAAGTTGAAACCAACAAAATAATCTAATGTTAAGATCAACAGATAATTGATAATTAAATGCTTATCACTTCTGATTTCCAATTAAATCAAAACAAAACAAAACTTTCGTGGTTGGAAGGGACATAACTTCATACATGAAGCCAAAAAAGAATTTTCCATTTATTATGTGATGTCCAGAATACCTAGATTTCTAAACAAAATTAAAAATAAATTGTTGTTCATTCCAAGTGAGAGAGAGCTTACATTTTTATTCTCCACACCTCTTTAATGTTGATATATGAAGCTCTGAGTTTTTGTAAGCCAGAAGCCAAGCTTTTAGCAATGAATTTTAAAGAAAATAGATTCATGACAACAAAAAGCTATAGAAACACAGTTTCACATCCGGGGTTTCAATATTTACCCGTTGCATTCTTCAGAAAATTACTTGACAGAGGAAAAAAAAACCAAACAACACAGAAAACTATTATGAAAACTTGAGCTAATATTGGAAATAAAATTTCACTCCTTGTACAAGGTTAAAAAGTTGTTCCGGCAATAAAAGAGAACAGCTTTTCTTTGTCCTCTTCCACAGTACAACCAACAAATAAGCCATTATTAAATTAATTTTAAAAGTGAAAAAATGAAAAAAATATTTATTACCTAAAAAAATTAATATATTTAAGCTCAAAGGAAATTGCAAAGACAATCTAGCAGAATTATTCTTAGGAGCCTTGTAATGCAGAAAATCGAGCTGAGGATTCCCAAGAGCTATGCTCTTAGTCTGCATGCTATGATGGGATGAATAAATGATATTTATTGCAAGGAATAGTTTTATAGTATATGTAGTACTAGAGTACCTCACTGATAAATAANATTAGATGGTCCTGCTCTGGCAGGGGGTTGGACTTGAAGACCTCCAAGGTCCCTTCCAACCCCTGACACCCTGTGATACTGTGAAAGAAATTTTAAAATTCGGTCCTATGAAATTTGGTGTGACCTCCTCAAGCCAATAATGCTTGAAACATCCAGCTCAACGTTGCAGTTCCTTTTTTCACTCTTATTTTTCTAATATGGTTACCACCAAATAAGTATTAATTTGACTATTAAAAAAAAGGGGAGAGAAGAGAACCTTACAAACCAAGGTTTTTTACCTCATACTGAAACTGCTATGAAAACTGAAGAATGAAACAAAAGTATTGACAGAGAATATAAAATATTAACATTTCTGACTCATAAATATTATAGTTACTCTACAACAATGTTATCAAGCAGTGATCTTTTTCTTAGATTACACTGATAAAATGGCTGTAAACTGTTTTTGCAATGTAGTAGTTAATTTTAACTTGAATGTTTTAAGTTAGTGTTATGCAGGGATGCAGAGGCCTCACCTAACTACTTTCCCTGCGTTTTAAAAGTGATGCTGCTGAAGTTGTGCCAACACGCTTCTAATCCTTTAAGTAAAAATTGAGTATTTCAAGTCTAAGGGAGAACTAGGGATAAAACCCAGGAACAGTAATGAACAGGTTAAAAAACAGATTCTTGAGATATTAAATCTCTGAAAACATTAGTTTCATACATGAGTTCTGAATTCACATAACAAAAAAAGAGGGCAAATATGAGAAGATTTTCCTATAGTACAAGACTTGGAATACATACGGTTCTTCACAGTGGGTAAGCCATTGTAGTTTTCACTTTTTGAAGTCAAAGATCTAGATATATGTGCTAGTGTATGTTGAAGGCAGATATCAATGGAGAGAAAAATACAAAAACAAATACAAAAACTTAAGGCATACAGACTGGATCTGCTTTAAGAATGGGATTAAAGTGTAGCCAAAAGCAAAGGTACGCAGTGCACTTGTACCAGTAACTCCAGTTAAAGGAAGCAATGCCAGGCTAATCCAGCACAGCTCTGCAGCCCTGAGCCTGACACATCATATTTACTGCATTCTGTCCTTTGTCCCAGCAATGAATGCTTGTTCATATATATACTAAAAACATGCATAAAAATCGAATTATGCACAACTGGGACAGCTGCCCCATCTGTGTTTTATTCTTAAACTACAACTGCAATCATTTCATTTATGAAGATGCTAAAATATTGCTGCAGAGCAATCAATCAAGTTATAAATGAATCACACATTCTGAAAGAATACAAGCTATTCAGCCTATTGTTTGACCTGCAGTACCATTAGCAGCATAAATGAGAAAAGGGATGCAGCTGGGTCTCACTATTTCTAACATTTTCCTCTCTGGGAACAACCAGTAGCAAGAACAGTAGCTAAGACTGAATTGAACATTTTCAATCAAGGAGGGAGTGGACTCTGCATTCAAGCACAACCTTAAATAACATTGTAAACAACTGTGAGTTTACCAGAGGACAAATCTTGAATCCTACCCCTGAACCATAGTATGTGCCTGACCTGTTTTTCATGTAACCTGGATATACCATATATTCCATATTCCACATATTCCATATCTGGCCCTTCCTAGCAAGGCAAGTGATGAATGCTTGAAGAATAGAAATTGAAAGAACGACAGATTTAGCAAGTACAAGAGACAACTGCCAGGGGTCAAAGAAGTAGTCAAATAACACAACTGAGCAAATACCTCCTTGAGAAAATAAATGTACACAAATACAAACACATTTATATCTAAAAATAGAGAAATGTGTGTGTTCATGTATGCGTGTTGTTCTCAGGCAACAATTTTTTAATTGCTTTTTCATTCCTCTGTACTTGGTGGTACTGCATGGTGGAATACTCCAAAAGCAAGAGTAAAAATATCTGGTGGAAAAAAAAGAAAAAGAATATGCAGAATCTCCAGAAGTGGAGAAAAGTAATTGTTCTAGAAAAAGGCTAACAGAGATGGTCAATAAATGCCAACTATTGTTAGGTTGGACTCTTTTTTTTTTTTTTTAACTGTTTTTTCAAGCCTAAAAGGAAACTTCTAAAGTTTCATTATTCCTTTAAAAATGTTTTAAACATTGCAAATTACAGCCACCAGATTTTGGATCCCAGATTTGTGCTGCAGTTAGATCTAGCTTTCCTGCAGACTGAAATTTGTTCTTTTATCAGCCAGCCAGGATAAATAATCAAGAGGGCCATAAAGCCAAAGTGTATCTGTCTTTATGATAGAGTTCAGCAAGCTGACAGGCAAGGCTTGGGGATTATTTTTAGACACCAAAGCCATAAATATTGAAGCTTCCTGAATTTATAATTTTAAAAGAACAGACCAATATAAACTATGCTGTTGGAGAGACTGATTTTCTTTTTCTTTGCTTTATAGAGCTTGATTTCATAACATAGTCTACTGATTTATTTTACATCTGAATGTATTTCAATGGAACATTAAAATCTATATATGTATTTTCCCAGAAGTCCTTAAACTCAAAAAATCTCAATCCTGTTTTTCTGTTGAGCATGCAGTCTAGCTTCTTGTATGTTAGTCTAACAGTTCTGTTGGAGTATGGTGATAAATAATTGAAGAACATTATTTCTAAGACTATTTTTTAATTTATTTATCATTAGCTCCTGGATTATTTTAATCGAGTTTTGAAACTTTCCAATTACTGTTACATATTCTTCATCTGGATTTAATTCAAATTGGTATTTAGTATGCACTTTATATTGTTAATTAAATTTAGTCATCAGGGTTTTTTTCTACTACTATCTTTAGCCATTGCATGCTGTTTCCACATAGATGCTGCTGTTTAGGTAAACTGCAGTGCTGCACAAAGCTTGAAACATGACAGCAACAAGTCTTTCTGGTAAAGCCAGGGACTATGAGAAGTCTTTTAAAAGTTTATGGGGCTTTACTGTCATGCACTGGACACAATAGTTCATCATTTTACTCTAGGCTCCTCAGAGACTGTAGAAAGCAGACTTCAGAGCTGAAAAAGATGCAGTTGTCTTTGTACTCAGAATCTGAGGAGGAAAGAGATAAAAGGCTTCTTCAGAATTCCAGCGTGAGACTTGAGAGACATCCACAAAAGAAAAAACAAACACCACATAAAAAACCCCCAACCAACCAAAACAAACAAAAAAACAAACCAAAAGGACCCCAAACCACAACAAAACAACCAAGCAAAAAAAAAGAAAAAAACAAATGAAAAATAAAACAAAAACACACACACACAAAACCAAACCAACAACAAAGATCCTAACAAAAAATTACAAATAAACAACTGTCCAAAACTGGGACATCTGTTCTGAGTGCTTGCTGAAGCAGAAGGAACTCATGTCCATCCTGTGTATTTGATCTGAATAACCATTTTTTTTGCTAAACAAAATCTAAAATATCTGAAGTACCAAATACCTTCAACAGCTCTACAGCAAGATAATTTCAATTGCTATTGATAGCTGTAAAGATTAAAGTGTATTCCAGTGTAGCTGTAGCCTATCTTGAGGAACCGCTTCTGAGAGCAATAGAAACACCTTTTTGTACCTAAAGAAGATTTAACACACAAAATACATTCAAGTACCAGCTGCCTGAGGCTCCATGCAGACAAGGGTGATACAAGGCTGACACTAAATCTTGCTTATATATATTCAGTAAACCATTAGATGTACAACTGCAGCACCTAGGGAGGCTGGGCTGTTTTTTCTAGTAAGTGGTCCTTCAATAGGGTTAAGCAGAATCTGATAATGAACAAATATGCACTTAAACAAGGCAGAAAACCTTTTAACACCCCAAACCCAGCTTTTTGGAGGTTTGTGCTCCTTAGAGTTGTTACTGATAATGATCTGTAACTTTGCTATCCCATTTTTTTCCCCACAGTTCTAAAGCATTTTTTTTAACTTTAGGTTTTGGTGTGTTTTTTTTTTAATTATTATTTGGGTTTGTTTGTTTTGCTTTTTTTTTTTTTTCTGGTGATAAACTAGATTTCTCTTCCAATGTAGTGAACTGATCACTTCTATATGACATCAGAGGAGTACTTGCTCAGAACCAATACACTTTATCATCTTTCCAGACCCTTTTAATACTACAGATGCCAACACAAAAACATTGCTTTGAAACAATTCTCATTAAGAGAAATATCCTTATCAAAAAGAGGAACAGTATCTTCTGCTATTAAAAAAAAGATTGTATTACTGTTGATACATGCATAACATGGATGGTTCTTGGAATTTTTAAGGAGTCTATATATATATATTTGGCATGCACAGTATTGTGTCCTTGATTATATATTTGTCTAAGTACCTCACTATGTTTACATGCAATGAGGTCAGCTTGCAAGAGCTCAGAGTTTTCTGATTAGAACTGCTGCCAAAAGAACAAACCTCTGCTGTTATTAGAAACTATTACTTAAAATATGACTAAAAATTACAGCAAAGTATACATCTTTGGCTCTACGCTGTCATAATGAATAGGGAAACACCTAATCCCATTGACACTGGACTAAATTACAAGGTGCTGATTCTGAAACATGATGTATTGAAGAAAAACATAAAAAACAACTCTGCACCAGTAATGCACTTCTATTACTTGTCATATCAGAGGGGAACCAGTGTGCTTTTGAATGCTTACTTGTCCTGGTACACTCTTTTTTTCTTCTGTTTTCAAAGGCTGTGCCCACTCATCTGTTTGCAGATGCTATTGCCTGAGTTGTTCCAGCTCTACGCTGTAATTTTTGCATTTCTGTTCACGGTTCATAGCCTTGGTGTGAGGCAGTTTCCTCCAAATGGGTTCAGATTATTCATGTGTGCATAAATTGAGTTGCTGGAAGAACTGTGAGTTTAAAAAAATAATAAATCTAAAACTGCACAAGGGAGAATAAATGGTCCAGCAACTTTGAAAATAATCAGCTATAATCACATTGGAATGAAATTAACTTTAAAACAGCAACATAATTAAATAGGAAACATTCACAAGTTATCTCTGCAGGTCCAAACACCCTCACTGTGGGTTCACCTCATATAGGTAAGCAGAAAATAATGATAGAAAATAGATTTGATTTGGTTTTAGGGTTTTTGTTTGGGTTTTGGGGGTTTTTTGTTTGGTTGGTTGGTTTGGTTATTTGTTTAGTTTGGGTTTTGTTGTTGTTGTTTGTTATTTAGAAAAATGCATCAGTCAGGCTCTGATTCTGAAATAATAATACAGTTAAAGGCAAAAAATTGGTAAGAGGACATAAAGTTAACACTGCATATCCTAAGTATGTCCTACATTAAAGGTCTGATGAGAGAGCTCATCTCTAGAGCTGCTGCACTGTAAACAAAGGCTTGTTCCTGTTAGGAATGGTCTTTCAGGGGGTCCTTGGTTTCTGTTTTCCTGAAGCAGTATGTGCATACAATCTGGGCACCATTGGTGCAAACATCTCTTCCTCCGCAGCTTCTGTCACGGGAAGCTGTGTTTCTGTATCTCATCCAAGCCATGTATTTTTATATAATTTTGGCATTTCATCCTTGCTTTTCTCCTTTCTTTGAAACCCTTTCCCAGCTGTCTTGACAATCAATTTGAATTGTGTTATATACAGTTTAAAATATTAACTTCAATTATCTCAAATACTGCAGAACAGGTTTTTTTTTCTCATGAAGTTTACTGCAGATTACCACAATCAAAGTCTTGATTTATATGAGTTCTGAATTAAGCTTTTAGCACTTAACAACCTTTTGAAGGTCTCGTCCTGCATGTAAGTGACATGGTTTGGTGTGTACCTAAACAGAAGGCACTCATCAGTGTTCAGCTGTCACGACTTGGATAAAATTCCTGTACCAGCTATTCCACTCTTAGTACGTTCAGAAGCACAGATTGCAAGCCTTGAAAAAACATCACAGAATATTTTCAAAGTATTCATGAAGTGAATTAGTAGGAGACTAATCACCAAAGATAGCTCAATGTATTCTACTGGTGACTCCTGCCGATGTCAAACCAGGCTCTAAGTAAGAAAAATCTTAACAACTTCCAAGAAAAACATTTTAAAGGTGCCAACTGACAAACAACCACTAAAGAGTGTCACAGTTTAGAGTCAGGGCAGTGCCTTAGACCAATAACAGATGCTCTCTGAAAACCCCCCTTCCTTCCCAAGGGGAAGTGAAAGGGAATAAGGGAGAGAGACTCAGTGATTAGAAAAGGAAACTAGAACAGCTTTAATTAGAATAATAATTAAGATAAAAATAGAATATGTACAAAAATATACAAAACCAGTATCAAATCCAAGCCCAACCCCCAATGGTAACNGGGAGTTAGAAGAGCTGAGCTGAAGTGAAATCAGCTGAACAGAATCAGTTCTGTTCTCGAACCAGGACAAAGAGACATTAAATTCCACTTAAATATTTTACAGTCACAGGGTTTTTTTTATAACTAGCAGAATGCAAGGCAAAAATAGTCTGGGTCAAAACATAAAGCTGCTAATCTCCAGAAAAAGCAAGCACCTCCTCTCCAGGACTAGCACTGTTCCTGTGCTGATAAAGGAATGGTATCCTCTTTACACTCTGCAGATACAGCAAAGGCTTTCCTTATCTGAGTAGTACAAGCCTTTCAACAGCAATAAAACTGATTTCAAGATGCTGATGGTTAACCTTGGTAGGCAGCTAAGCACCAGACAGCTGTATCCTTAAATAGATTTGATACCATGACATTAGCTTTTGAAGTAATACATATAAAAGATCTAAAAAGAACAGATCAAAACTTGATTGGTGTGAAAATAAATAAATAAATATATTCACAAACAAACCAAAACCACTTATATAAATTAAAAAAATTGGCTGGAAGAAACGTATGCTTCTGGAGTTAAAATAACAGTAAATTTGCAGTAAATCAGCAAATGAGTTAAGCAGAATCAGTGTAACATGACATCCCTAACTCCAGGTAAAGATGCAGTATCTGTTCTCTAGGTATTTCAAAAGTGGTCAAACTGGAATTTAAAAAGTGCCAAAAATCAGTAAAGGTACTTACTTCATTCCTAAGAAAGTGAACAAGAACAGCATAGCAAAACATGAAAATATCAGGTGGTATGGTTAAAATAGTGTCATTAAGCATGAGTTCTATAAAAGCATGTATTCTCAGTTTTGCAGAAGGAAAAGACAAGATGTGAAAAGGAAACAAGCAAATATAATTAATTGAGATCTTCCAATTTCTTTTGACTCGGTCCTTGGAAAAAAAAAAAAAGGAAGTATTAATAACCATACAGTAAGAAGCAAAATGTAAGATCAATCACAAAACAGCTAAGAAAAAAGAATTTTAAATAGCAGTATAAAAAATAAATAATAACATTTTGTACCAGAGATGTTGAAACTGGACTGGTATGGTTGAGACATGGATATAAAAGAGACTAAATTTACAGATGTATGTTGATTAGGTAGGAAAACCAACACCCATTATTGTTACCCATTCCAAAAAGACTTAAATCAACAACATTGTTGACAGGATGATAAATGAGATTTAATTTAACGTAGAAAAGAAAAACCTATAAGAAATGGTTTTGCAATGGCTGTAGATGGAGTATCACAAATTGTGAAGGAGACAACTGAAAGCTATACAGATCTTAAGCAGTATTTTAAACTGGATTGTCAAGGATGGTCCAGTATTCTGTGTACTGGAAATACAGGCTTTATAGGAAAAATAATCAGTCTTTAAAATCCTCCCCATTAAGAAAGTCCAAATATTAAATTTCCTTTATCCCATGTGAATTGTATCTCTTTTAGTCAGGGTTGTGTACTCAGATTTATTCTACCTGAATGCTGCTATGCATAATTTCACATTTCATGATTAATAAACTAATGAAATTACATTACGTTAATAAGTTTTACTCTCAGGGTTCAACTCTAATTAATTAAATGGGGAAGTCTAGGTGACTTCAATGCCTTCAGCTTCAATTTATTACTTTAAAACCAATATAAACACCAAGCCTGGAATGTAATTGCTCCACCAGGAAAAGCAAAACTCAACAACCTCACAGCCCAAATAAACCTGGAAGTAGAGGGTGAATTTGAGTCTTTGTGCAGCTATGTGCACGTGTAAGCAGTCTTCACTTTTTCTGCTTTTCAGATTATTCTTTTATCTTCTCCTTTAGAAGCATAACAAATCTCCAGGACAACAAGTTTTGAACGTTTGGTTTTCAGTGAACATTTTTCATCCACAACAAATGAATTTATAAAGCACAATGATCATTCACAATTAAAAGAGTGTGATTCTTTCCATTCTTCAATTATAAGACGGTAATATAAAAGATTTCCATTACTCAATTCCTAACATGTATTATTCTTTCTCACAAGTAATGGCAAAGCTACAATCGTTTCTTTTCATGAGACTGTGCTATGGCAGCACCCTTAGCAGGTGATCCTAGGTTATTACAGGAAGTATTGACAGCAACTGTTGGTATTTGAAACAATGATTACAAAATAGAGCTTCCCAGAAAACTTCATTCCACAAAAGACTTTGAAATTTGGAAGACTTCTTCATGAGGTAGGATGCAAAGGAGCTCCAAAGATAACTTAAAAATAATTCATGAAATCCCTTGTATTCCAGATAGAGGGTGGGTAATAGGGTGTCCTATGGGAATGCCTGGTGAAAGTCAGATTCTGGAGAACTCTCCAGTGAAGGTAGGCATTACCATAAACATAACAAAGCAGTGACATGTCAGTGAGATCTGACCAATCTAGTGGCCTTCTATGATGGAACGACTAAATCAGTGGACAAGAGAACAGCTATGGATATTGTCTATCTGGACTTCTGTAAAGTGCTGGACACAGAACCCCACAACATCCTTCTCCCTAATCGAAGAGAAATGGATTTGAAGTGTGGACTGGTTGGATAGTTCCATCTAGAGGGTACTGATCAACAGTATGATGATGTTCAGATGGAAAACAGTGAAAAGTGGTATCCCTTGGGGGCCCGCGCTGGGACCGGTGATTAATATCTTCACTGATGACACAGACAGTGGGATTGAGTGTACCTTCAGCAAGTTTGCAGATGACACCAAGCTGAGTGGTGGGGTTGACACACCTGAGGAACAGGATGCCATTCGGAGAAATCTGGACAAGCTTTAGCAACAGCCTTCTGTGAACCTCATGAGGTTCAGCAAGGCCAAGAGAAAGGTCCTGCACATGGGTCAGGGCAACTTCAGTATCAACATAGGCTAGAGAGAGGAAAGGGATTGAGAGCAGCCTGCAGCAAAGGACTTGGGGGTACTGGTGGATAAAAATCTGGACACAAGCCAGCAATACGGGCTTGCGGCACAGAATGTCAATCATATTGTGAGCTACATCAAAAGAAGTGTGGCCAGTAGGTCAAGGGATGTGATTCTCCCCCTCTACTCTGGTGAGACCTCACCTGGAGTACTGTGTTCAGCTCTGGAGTCCTCAGCAGAAGAAAGACATAGTCCTGTTGGAATGCATCCAGAGAAAGGCCACAAAAATGATCAGAGGGCTGGAACACCTCTCCAATGAAGAAAAGCTGTGAATTATTCAGCCTGGAGATGAGAGTGATTAAAGGGTGACTATAAGAAATCTGGGGACAGTCTTTTTAGCAGGGCCTGCTGTGACAGGACAGTTTTAAAATAAAAGAGGATAGACTTAGGCTAGCTAGAAGGAATAAATTTTTTTACAGTGAACATGTTGAAACACTGGAACAGGTTACCCAAAGAGGTGATAGATGCCCTAACCCTGGAAACATTCCAGGTCAGTCTGGATGGGGTTCTGAGCCACTTGATGTAGTCCATGTTCACTTCAGGGGGCTTGGACTAGATGACCTTGAAAGGACCACTCCTACTCAAACCATTTTATGATTCTATGATTGCAGTTATCCTCTACAATAAAGGGAAAATAATTAAAATTAATAAAAAGTCTGGTGTCAGCTGTTAGCCCTATTACTAAATGAGCATTAAGATAGTCTGGTTTTTTATGAGATACAGTGAGGAATAAATCCAAAAGAGGAATAGTCATAGAAGATCAGTTAACACTGTCCATGTGATTCTGACCTAGTTTCTAGACCAAAGAGAAATTATTTAGTAACACTGCTGTACATTTTTATTTCTGTGGTATAGCCTTTCATGAGTAATAAAACAGTTAGAGCCAAGACTTGAATGATAATGAACAGGTAACTGGAGTGCTCTTCTTCACCAGTGAGATCCCCTCAAAGTCAGGTGAATCCCATTGTCTGCAATAAACACATTGTCAAGTCCTTCTAACTGTGAGCTGTAAGACTCGTGTAGTCAATGTGCACTGTGCTATATCTGAATTACAAACATTTTGTGGGCATCCTTTTGTTAGTAGTTAATGCCCAGGCTAAAATAGCTGACTCAAAAGCCAATAAAAGCAAAGGCACTAACTTTTCAAATAATTCACTATACTGAGTATTTAATTTTACCATGAAAAAATAAAGAACAAAAAGACTCATTTGGGCAAAATTGCCATTAAAACATACCACATTCAGGGACAAAAACATTGCACAGAGGGGTAACCCTTAGACTAAATATTTCCAATTTCAAATCAGGCTTGGAAGGGAAAGCAATATTGGTAATTGGCCATTGGAATGATTTGGCTTATAGAGAGGATTAGTCTTTCATCCTTTATGAATGTTTATCAAGTTCAGAAGTGAAACACTGGAAGACTAAACAGATGGAATATTGCCATTAATTTTAGTTTAAAATTATTTCTCTAGTTGGGGATTTTATAGATTTTGTTTTCAGAGGGTAACAGCAAACCGAAAGTGAATTTATGCATAACAACTTCAATTGTTTTTATAACTAAAATAACCACAATTCTCTTTCTCTCCTAGGAGTAAGACTTCTGAAAAGATAAATTAGCTAGAGGTTTCCCAAAAGGCCAATGGAAGAAGCAGTGAGAAAAGGCAAGTGATACAGTTTGTCTCCTTCTTATGCCCTAAGCCCTTTTTTTCATTTCAGTCACTCTTGAAGAAAGCCTCACAGCAGATCTTTTAAAATCAATAGATCAAATTTAGAAGCATGGCTTTATTTGGGCTAGATAATATGGAGAGACAATTGATAACCACAGGATGGATTCTCCAAAGCAGGTGGCAAAAGCCATTAGTGCCTGCTTTTCTTCACACAGCTCTTCAGCAGCAAGTCCACTGGATAGTGTCTACAACTACTTCCTATGTAAATTATTCATCTCTCACTTCTGAAGTCACACGATATTCTAGCCTTAAAACATCATTGCTTTCAAAGATGTCCTAGGGATTACAGTTGGGCACTCTTCCTTTGTTAGTAGTTTTCGGATGAAACATGTTCCCCATCTCTTGAGCAATGAGTTACAAAGAATAAAGAGAAGTGTATAAAACACAGTTGTGCAAAGACACTTGTTACTCTTCATGCCTATATCAACAGCCATTATGTACTCGAGCAAAAACATCACAACATCTACTTGACTAAAAAAAAAAAGGTTCAACAATCCAGATAAATATCAGTTTCAATGTAACTCATTGGAAATAGTGGCCCAGGAAGGGTTCAAAAACCAAGAGAGGCAGATTAGAGTAAAACAGAGAGGGGGGAATGACTCCAGATTATAACAGAAATATTTTTATATTTAGAGGAAATAGATCTATGCACTTCATTTCCATATATAATGTATATATCAATATAGAGAAATACAGATAAATCATATGTAGAAAAATACACTTAGTTAAGTTTATAGAAATCATAAGTCTAGAAAGATCATGTATCCAAAAAATAAACATTTATAAAAATAGAAATATCATGTCTAGAATCATATATATAAAAATTTCTATTTCTATATACAAAGAAACTATACATAGAAATCAGAAAGACACATGATGGAAATGGAAACAATGCAGAACTGACATCTGACAAGAGGATACCACGGGAGAGAGTAACAAAAAGCTATTTTAAAAAGACTCCCCTGTTTCATTATCTCAGATCAAAGTTAGTTACCTGGAAAGCAAGAAAGGTTTCCAGATGGAGGAACAAGGTATCTTTGCCTTGGTTTGGTATTTCTGTTCTTTTTCACCATTTCTTTCTTTTAATTATTTTTTATTTTCTTCCATTCCTATTTCACATGTGATATAGCAAATAATATTGTCTTTCCACTTCCAGAAGCAGAACAAGATAGTGAATATCATTCTTGGTGAGGTGGATGCAGGTGACTATTTGTGGGGAAAGAGGAGGAGGAAATGAAGTGGGACTACTATGCAGGGATATACATGCCAGGAGGCTGGAAAGGGGAAGGATGAAACTAGGAGCTGATGTTCTGATTTGAAAGAAGGGAAGAACATTTGAAATTATGCTACGAAAATGGGAAGGAAAAGAAAGGCACGTATCTATCTGTGATGCCATATAGCCAACTCATTACCACTGACACTGCTTATCCACACCAATGGTACCTAGGGGGGAAGAAAATAAAACAACAGAAGAAAGAAAAAAAACCACGACACAGCAAAACAAACACAACCCAAAAATTACTAAAGCTTGTAATTATCTGAGTTAAAACATTGTAAAATTCAATTTCCTCTTTCATTTCCTCACCCAGTCAACAGTTTCCTCTGGTCACAAAACATACTTGAAGGCTGTAAAATTGTATAGCATCAAACATTTCTGAGCTTAGGGCACAACTGCTTTGTACTCCAATTATAGCACCCAAAGGTTCTGTTCAGAACATAAATGAAGAAAAGCAGTATTTTTTCCACATCAAAACACAAAACTACCAAGATCTAAGGACACAGAAACTCATGCTTGTGGCCAACATTATTAGCTTTAAACGGTTGCATTGTAAGTTTAGGCCAGACAGTCTGGACTTCTGAAGCCAAGACATAGTTTTATGATGTCAGTGGGATCACAGTGGACCTGAATTTAACTCTTATTTTAAAGCATTATTAAATAATAGGTCCAAGCCTCAGTAATTACTTGCTTAAACTGGGAATGCATAGGACAAAGTACAACTTTTCCTTTTGTTCAGATAGTAAAACTAATCATTTTTAAACTCAGTCCCTGAAGAATCATTGCATTTTTTTAATACCTAGAGTGCTAAAGACTAAAGATCTCTTCTAAGACAGCAAAACTTCAAAATAAAACATTGTGGGTTTTTTTTAAAATGAAGGATTACTACAATCTGTCTTATCAGGAAAGGCTGAGAGACCTGGGGCTTTTTAGTCTGGAGAGGAGAAGACTGAGAGGGGATCTAAATAATGTCAATAAACACATAAGAGCTGGGTGTCAAGATTGTAGGGACAATCTCTTTCCACTTGTGTCTTGTGATAGGACGAGGGGAAATCGATTCAGGAATTTCCATCTCATCATGAAGAAGAACTTCTTTCCTTTAAGGGCTGTAGAACACTGGAACAGACACCCCAGAGAGGCTGTGGAGTCTTCTTCTCTGGAGACTTTCAAGACCTATCTGGATGCATTTCTGCATGATCTGCTCTAGTTTTGTCCTGGTTGGGCAGGGGGGGTTGGACTCAAGGATCTTCAGAGGTCCCTTCCAACCCCTAACATTCTGTGATTCTGTAATGACAAATACAGGGAATAAAGGCAATACTGGTTACACTACTATGCAAAACCAAAGACTTAAGTGCTCAGATTCAGTGCTTATCATCTACACCAATCCTTAAATTAAACTATAAAGCTGAAGTTTTAAACCAGAACTTTGTTTTATGTATGCTGAATTCATATCTGCCCATTGCAAGAAAACATTACATACTGAGAAAGAAAACTACAGTAAGAGAAAGATGCCATTAAATCATCCTTGAACACTTTAGCTTCAAGTAAAAAATCATAGATTGGTTTTCTTGTTCTGTGAAACATTGTGAAATTTGGGATATCACACAACAGAATAGAAGTGCTTCTTATCCAGACATGCTCTATCAGAGATAACAGGGCTTTTGAATGATTTAGATATGTTTGGCTGCTGAAGAACACTTGGTTGGACCCATTTGCTGTTAAAAAGCCATGACTGTTCAAAGCACCACTAGAAAACACCGTGAGCGGAGTGCATGACCAATACCCAATTGTTGTTGACAAAACTCTTTTTTTTTTGTTGTTAAGAAAGACATATGGTTGTTTAGAAAATAGTCCTGAGTTACCACAAATTCACTTTACATTTGTATTGCTATTATCACCCTTTGCTACTTGCAGATCAACCTAACATGACTGTGAGTGATCGTTACACTTCTAGTCTTCTATTTACAGTCAGGTAAGTTTAGTCAAACACATCAAATGTGAACTCTTTACACAAGTATGGAAGACACCTAGCCAGGGGAAATTTTTAAACTATCCTTGATAAAATACTATCCCTAATAACACTCACTAAGAGGACAGAGCAGCACCTATTATTTTTTCAACTCATTCATTCAACTTCTAGCCCTTCACTACAGTTGATGCCAAGCTCTCACAGCTGTATTAAACATAATTTCTGCCACACTGGTAACATTTTAGCTGGACTCTCCCAGTGTAAAGACTTCAGCACAACTAAAGCATGAGGATCAGAGCAATTCAGCCAAGAACATAATACTGGAAAAGTAACTGGTTGGTTACTGCACTCTTAACACACTCCACATATGCAGAGAGTATCATGACACAGAAATGTTTAACAGTTAAGATTTTTATTCATTATTTTCCACCAATTTCCAATTCCTTGAAGTTCCACTTATAATTATGCAATCAGGACAGCTGAAAAAAAAAGAAGAAAAGAAAACCAGCAGGGTGACCCAGACTCCTACTTGTACATTTATTTAATTGCCTTGTTTTTTGTGATACCTGTTTTGAAATAAATATTCTTTTACCTGCATCTATATCTCAACTGCACATAGTTTGTCTTCAGTAAAATGTTCCAGCAAGAATGATCACATTTTGATATTTCATCATGTCTTTGTTTCCATGGACCCACATATCCTTTTTTTAAAGTCACATTTATAACTTACAGAAGTCTTTAATATTTACTCTTACTGAATACAGACCATCTAAAGGGGCCTGCAGAAGTAAACAAGTCAGAACATCAAGGAAAGACAAAAAAAAGGACAAAATTTTCTATCACTTCCTTAAACTCTTATTCTTTGAATGCACAGCAGACCATTGTGTCATCCTAGCTGGAAAATAGTATCTCGTTTTAAATACGAGCCACTCTTATTTTGTAATGGTCTGTTTGGGTGTTTGAAAAGAATTGAGGAGAATTGTATTATGTATGCTTCAAAACAGCTGCCTGCTTCAACTACAAACCAAGTATTTTCATGTCATTTCTTTAACCAGAGCATTAATTTCCTTCCCATAAAACAATTTTACATTTATCAGCTACATTAGGAAGTAAATTGATAACCACTGTGTATTAAATGCCTGGCCAAAGCAAATTTCCCCACAGATCTGTCAGCAGCTATTTTTAAATCCAGGAAATCATATTCTAAAGCCAGGAAATACACAACACCTAACTTACACAGGCACTTTACAGTCCTGGGGTTCTTCTGGGATCAAGTTTTCAGAGCAAACACCACCCAGTGTTCTCAACAGATCGCCTTGCCATTCAAGACAACACAAACATTTATCTCCTCTTGGGGTCAAGAGGGTTCCTTTGAACTTGAGTTTGTCACAATACAAAGAAGTCCCCTTCCTTTGCCTGCTTACTTGGACACACACAAAGGGAAAAACATTATAACCAGCAAAAATAAATTACTACAATAAAAATTATCAGAAGAAAGAAAACAACAACAACAATGACACACAAAAAAAAAACCACCAGAAGAAGAGAACTATGCTATATCCTTAGCTGTGGTGCTTAGTAACAAATCTAATTTTTTTCAGAGGTTATAATAAAAAAAAAAAGAAAAAAGAAAAGAAAAGAAACACCATGCTGTAACACATGAGATATGCTATTGCACTTTTTATATCACCATATCACACCTTAAACTTCCTTCCTTCAACGTATTTCCTTTAGCTTTATTTCATGATATTATTTTTATGACTGCTGCTCAAGTCAGATCTCAGTCTTCAGTGGACTCTCTCATCAACAAAACTTATTGTTTGTCAATTAGGAGAACATTACAATAGTCTGAAAATCATTATTTCTCATGGTTTAGGGTCAGGGTGGCCGCTTAGACCCAACAGATGCTCTCTGTTAACCCCACTCCCTCCCCAAAGGGGAAGANTTGGGGTCACCTGCCCTGTCCACTCCTCCCTGCAGGTGCAGCCTTTCACTTTCTGCACCCCCAGTGTGGCACACAAATCCAGCAGTGGCCTTGGTCTGCACCCCAACCCTTCGTACTGACTCTGCCCATGGGCTGTTCTCACTGCCAGCAGCAGACACTGCCTGGGAAAACAGGCTGCTGACTGCAGACACTGAAGTGACTTAGAAGTACTGAGCTGAACAGTAAAATCACTGAACAGAATCAGTTCTGTTTTCACCCAAACCAGGACATTATTGAAAATAATTAGATAATACTAACCCCACTGAAACTCTGTTATCCAGCAAAAATACTGGATGAAACTGGACCAAAAAAAAAATTAAAAAAAAATAACTGAAACAAAGATTTGTGTTAACCTGAATCATTTCTTCATGCATATAAAAAGCATTTCCTTCAGGAAACAAGCTACAAGATGTAGGTACAGGAAGCAGAATGCCAAAATCCAAACCTTAAAGCTTTCCTTTCCCGAGAATTTTTTTCTTTACATCTTCAGGGTGAAGAGGGGCTTTGACAAGATAAAGCAAGAAAATGCTTTATTCCATTTTTATTGCACCCATTTTGTGATGATGCATGAATTGATGATAGTATTTAGAGAGAGGTAGCAAGCTTGACAGTCGAAGTAGATTCCTCTTTATTTTCACTAGCTAAAATTAGCTACTGTATTTGAAGATACATCAACTGTTAACAAGGGTTGTGTACAAGACACAGCCCTCAGAAGTTTAGCCTTGTTCTTGACTATCTTTTTGTTTTGTTCGTGTGTACACTTACCTCCTGCATTTCTTTGATTTCAGAATTCAGCTGAGCTGCAGCCTGCTTGGTGTCACATGGTTTTAAACAAAATAATGACTCCCTGCTGAGAAGCAGCTTGACATGAATCCCCTATCAACTCTGACTCATGCTGCAGAAGCTGGCAAATCTGGAAGAGGAAACTGATAGGGGACTGGCAGGGTAATTGAGAGGTTCACAAAGTCAATTGTTTTTCCGTGAGGGAAGGGTGTATTCAACTAAGGTGAATTGATAACATGCACTTGAAAAGTACAGTGGGATTTTTAGAAGCATGGTGCTGAAATCAAGTAGGTATTTCAAGATCTTCCTTGTAAATCAACAGCCTGAAAACTTAACCTGCCTGTTTCTTTGCACAACATAGTGGTAGTTCTACTCAGTAATTAAAGACACTGAAAAAGTCACTTAGAGGAACAGAAAGCAAAATCTCAAAGACGTAATTTTAGGGCAAAAAGAAAAAAGATTCCATACTCTTTCCATTAAAAAAGTGAACAAGGAGCATAACCATTTAATTCCAAAGTCTCTTCTTTAACTGCTCCTTCAAAGTACTCTGTGCAATTCCTTCTTGTGCAATAAGATTTACTCCACAGCTTCATACTTACTGGATAAATAATGCATGAAATTCTCCTCTCCCTAATCCTTCAAATTCCCAAACTGTTACAAACCCATCTCTATGTTACTTCTAGCATTTCCTCTATGAGAAATACAGGCACATGAAATGCCTTTGCACCACAGTTAATGCCTGCAGTAATTCAAGATGTGATTTTAAATACTAAGTGCCAAGATATATTAGGCAGTGGCAGACAATTCAGAAGTCCCCGTTTGTGTTATTTCAAACCATTTCATCACTCATTGCAAAGCATTAGAAGAAATAACAACAATTTCCAAGTGACAGAGACTGTGCCTGAGGGCTTTCATCTTGGTTTGACTTTATTGACATTAGTTTTCCTGTCAGGCACAGAGACAATAAACACAATACAACAAACAGAACTATAACTGGCACAAGTACTTCAGTATGGTGAATAAACTTGACCCAGCATTTATTTTATCATTAAATGTGTATCATAACTCAACGGTACATGGAAATGCATTCAGAGAATTTAGGGCCAAGCATTCATTTCTCATGTACAAACACGGTTAGGAGTCAAGCTACATAAATTAGTATATTCTAGCTAGAAGCTTCAAGGAGCATTCCTAAACCCAGATAGCAACGGACAACTGGCGCAAGGTTGCTTAAATATTTAGTCACATCAGACAGTGAATTCTGGATATGAATAGCAAACATGTGAGAGATACAGAAGAACTAACAGACTCGAGACACTGATGAGAATTCAGAAGGTTCTCCTACACTATAATTGTAATACCCTATAAGCAGCTGCAATCAGAATCAATTTTGTTTCACTCTGCTATTCTACTGGCCAGAAAATGCAAGGGAAGCTTTTGCTTAGACAGAGAAACTGTTTGTGGAGGGATTAGTGAATATAAGAAAGATCTTTTGATACCTTCCAATTTTTATCCTTTATGTGACGAATGATTCAGTATTAGATTTGTTTATGTCATTTTTTTAGACTGATGGAAGATCTGTCACATAATTTCAGTTTCCTTTCTACAAAGAACTCTTGTATTCATTGCTCTTTCTGATATGAAACTGAGCAGCCCATTCAAATGCAGTCTGGTCTAGTGAGAGGTGTGCCTGCCCAGGTAGGGGAGTCAGAATGAGATGATCTTTAAACTCTCTTCCGACAGAAACCATTCTAGGATTCTAGATTCTAGGATTTTTTTAATACAACAGATAATGGTGTGGAAAAATGCATTAAAGGAAATAATTTAACTTATTTACATGTACCAGCTGCAGTCATCCCCCTAGCAAAATACTGAATGGGTGTGAATATTGTTCTGCAGCTGCAAAAACTTCAGTGTTACAGTTTTCTAGCTGAAGCAAGAAGGGTCACAATTTCCTCATTTCTTGATTGTTCAGAAGCATATTGAAGCATGAGAAAAATGGTAGTACTTTTTCAATAGCTGAATCAATACAGCAACCAATACTTCTCCAGTTTTCCCTGAATCCATCTTGAACGGTAAAACAATTTGTCTATTGCATATCTCCAAATTTCAGAAGGCAAACCTCAGGTACTGACTGACAAATGGAATTTTGAGATATTTTCATTAATCTAAGCAATAAGAAAACTAAAATTATTAAAGGACATATGACAATTCCAGAAATAAACTGAAATCTGATCTGAATACACTGGATGATGTGTCGCATTGCGTGCTTTTTTTTTTGTCTGAGAGGCATCCACTAATTAACACCATTAAAATACAATATGGAATGCAGATTCTACATTGCTTTTTGCCATTAAAATGCCTTGTGCTTTAGAATGCCATATTGTGATTGAAATCAACCTTCTGAGCAGGAATAGTAAAGCATTTCTGAAATGGATGGGTTTATTTTTATCGCTGGCTAAGATGCCTCCATGTCTGCCAGGAAAACTCTGCCCAGAAAGAAAATTGAATGCACCACGCAGCACATGGACTATGCCCATCTCTTGGTGTTCAAGCAATGGTGTGTATATATTAATAAGTTGACTGATGTCTTTGAGTGTGGACAATAACTCAGAGCATTCCTTCTGTCTGTGACTTAGTGTGCATAAGCAGATCAGGCAGAGTAAAATTTCTACCCTGGATATTAACAGGGCCAACTTTTTTCCTCTTCAAAATTCTACTTGGAAGCATCCCATAGGCTTGGGCTCTAGAGGGTAGGGGGGCCCAAGAGAGCTGGTTAATATTCAACATCACCTCCTCCAAACTCAAGACAGATGTATCCCCCTCCAAGCTCAAGAGAGATGTATTGAAAAATCAAGTAGAGGAGGCAGGAGACCTGCATGGATAAGCAAGGAGCTCCTGAAAAATCTCAAATGGAAGAGAGAGTTTACAATAGGTGGAAGAAGGGTCTGGTTAGTTAGGAGGATGACAGGAGTACTGCCAGAGGAAGTAGAGACTCACTAAGAAAGGCCAAGGCTCTCGTGGAATTTTGTCTCGCCAGGGAGGTGAAAGAAAACCACAAGAGCTTTTTCAAATTCATCAATGAGACAAGGAAGAGAAGGAAAACATGTGTCTACTGCTAAATGAGGTGGGAGATCTGGTAACAGAGGATGCAGAGATGTCAGAGCTGCTGAATGCCTTCTTTGCCTCAGTCTTTACTCCGCAGACCAGCCCTCAGGAACCCCAGTCACCGGAAATAAGAGAGTGGAGCTGGAGAGAGACAGACACATGGCTAGTCAGTCAGGAGGAGCCAACATGGATTTGCCAAAGGGAAATCTTGCTTGACTAACCTGAGATCCTTCTAGGAAGCCATGAGCAAATGGGTAGATGCAGGGAGAGCAGTGGGTGTCATACGCCTTGACTTCAGTAAGGTTTCTGACACTGTCTCCTGTAACATCCTCGTAGAAAAACTCAAGAAATGCAGCATAGACAAATGGTCTGTGAGGGGGACTGAAAACTGGCTCAACAACAGAGTTCAGAGGGCTGTGAACAGTGTCGTGGAGTCAAGGTGGAGGCCTGTGGCCAGTGGTGTTCCCCAGGGATCAGCACTGGGTTCAGTTTTGTTCAGTATCTTCATCAGCGACCTGGATGAGGAGATAAGAGTGTACCCTCAGCAAGCTCGCCAATGATAGGAAACTGGAAGGGGTGGATGACACACCAGAAGGCTGTGCTGCTATCCAGAGAGGTGTGGACAGGCTGGAGAGCTGGAAGAAGGTGAACCAAATGAAGTTCAATAAGGACAAGTATAGAGTCCTGCATCTG
>VWZY01000380.1:29734-47062 GCA_013399075.1 Chloroceryle aenea | reverse complement strand
GATTTTACAGATTTTGATGCTGAAATTTTCTTGCTTTTTTATCACCCAGACACTCAGTCTTTCAATGTTATTGTGCAATTCTTCAGTCACCCGATCTTTTCTACCCTGCTGGTGTAATAGATGGCAAAGTTTGCTGGCTCATTGTTTTCTGGGTCACTTCTGACAAGAGGTAAACAAGAGGATTTTGTCTTAATACATTTGTGATAGGTAAACCAGAGTTTTAATACATTTGTGATAGGTAAACCAGAGTCTTAATACATTTGTGATACGTAAGCCAGAGTTTTAATACATTTCATGTATTTTTTCTATGGAGTTCATCTAATCCTTCAGGCTGAGGGGGTCACAGACAGGTCAAGCACTTCAGCACTTCAGCATATTCAAAATTCACTTTTTAAAATGAATCAGCAAATAGACCAGAGGTCAGAATTCAAAAGCTCTCACCGAGTTGCAGGACACATGGTTTGGGACTAAAACAATAATAATACTAATTGCTTTTTACTGCCCATTTGCCCTGTACCTCTCTCGCTCTGTCTGGACAAAGTAATTTATATAACAAATGGCCACTTAATGCTATTGGGAGAAAGTTTTTGACCATTTCATAATGTCTTGTTTGCTTTCTGAGGCACTGCAGTAGCATTGCTTTTCATCTTACCCTACATTTCATCAAACAAAAGAGTATTTTCCATTTTGTGATGTGGAGAGAGCATGTTTTTCTGGTGTTCTGGACCAAACATGAATTGCATGATTGTATGAGACTCGATGATCTCCAGAGGTCCCTTCCAACCCCAACCATTCCATGATAAACATACACTGCTGTCTTACATTCCAGTTTTGGGTGCTGCACCACTAATACACTATCCATAGAGTATATTACCAAAAACAAGTCTCTAAAAATAAGTGACAACTGAAAAAGTCATCATCAGTGAGAGAAGCTAAGACAAGACTACTAGAGCGCGTGACAGCTTCTGTGTTTTAAGGTTGTACAATGTTTCAAGAACAACACTGAAGGCTTGGTTTCTCCAAAGAACAACTGTTCAGATAATTCAGAAAAGTTCTCCTCATTCAGAAAAGAACTGTGCTATATGTACTGGACAAATACTACATCATTTCTGACAGTTCTTTCAAAATTTCCTTTGAAGTTTCAAAGGGGCCTTACCTGCTGGAAATACATTTCCCTGAAAATTGAGAAAAATCAATGCACTTAGAACAAGAAACATCAATATGCTTAGAACAAGAAACACCATCCTGTGCACCAGAAATAGACTGACTGCCATTAAGATGTTTGACATTCAAAAAGCACGATACTTTCACTTATTAATTTAACTGTAAAGATCTGCTTAACTGCATTGCCACGTAAGCATGTCTTCCAATTGCAAGTTAACTTTGCAGTCTGGGTGCTCTCTCAGGAATTCTGCATTCTGGAGTCAAAGCAATGTGAACCCAGAGAGAAAAGTATTTTACAGCTCTGTAAGCATACTCATATTCTAGATTTTCTGAAGTGTAAGTATACACTGATGGTGCATGAATGCTGCTACAGATACTTAGCATCACAATTGTACCCCTCTACTGATAGCAAAAAGAGAAAAAGGAAGTTCAGTTTGACACCAAGCCAATTGCTCTAAAAATATACAGACTAGTAATCTATCAAAAGAGTCTGCAAAAGTCATGTACAAAAAAATCATCTCAAAGGAATAGATGATGGAAGATTTGCATATATAAAATTCAGTGAAACTGAGTGGGTTCATTATTTTTTAATAGGCATCACTACAATAGCTGTCAAAATTAAGATCACCACACCTTCCAAAAAAAGATAAATATGTATTGTTCCATAAATACTTAGCATTTAAAATACTGAGTGAGAAAAATCTGCTCTACCATCTTTCCATATCTGTCTATAATGGCCACAGAAGAAGAAGGCTGGTTATTGCAGGCTGAGATACAAGAGCAGGCTCTACTAGACAGAGCTGCTGTTTTTCCTAAACTTTGCAATGCTAAATAGTACCAACCATGAGATACTAATTTTGGAATGCATCTGTGGAGTACCATTGTCCATAGCTTTAGTTTTCATATTTTTAAAGCTCTTTTAACATTCCTCTCAGGCTTAGGTAAGACCGTTGTTTCATCGGAGCTTGGAACAAAACAGAATTATAATGCTAGTCTCTCAAGTCTCTGGAGAAGTTTGAGTCTCAATATCTGTTAAGTAGCTGTAATAACCTACAACACAACCCCAAGTGCATATCCTCCCAACTCCCACTTCACAGGGTAGCAATGGAAACAGAAGTTAGTTTAAAGGTAGCTATTAAAAATACCAGGAGATGCATCAATGAACCATAAATACGTAAGACATGAGTATATTGAGTAGACCCAATAGATTAAAATATACATATTCACCCATCTATTAAAATCCAGGTTCTTAACAATACTGAAGGAGCTGAGTTCAGACAGCTGATTGATGAAAGCAAATCAACCTTTAACATGTTAAATAATTTATCACTAAACTGAAGAGAAACAAAAATATGGAACTTTGCAAGTGATACAAGACCCATGTAGTAATAATCTTACAGACTTGCACAAAAACTGCAAATCTGTATCTTTTTTGCAACCATATAAAGTCTACCAAAGTAAATATTCGTTATATGAGGTAAAAATCTGAATGTATCTCAAGTGAACAACTCAAAGCAATATTCATAATTTAAAAATTAATCAAAAGGGACAATAATAAAGATAATTTAGTCACCGACTGTCATCTGAACAGAGCTGTGTATAAGAAGAGCTGAAGTAAGTTTTTTTGTTTTGTATAATATTCCAAGTTTCCCTAATCCTGTATGCATAAAAGCAAGGCACAGCACACACTTTTCTAATTAGGAGTATAGAAAAATGCTAAGTAGATCTCCATTTATAAGCATCATCTACAGTAAAATTACTAGGAAAGCAAAAAAAAAAAATGCTAATAATCCTCCTCATTGACATAAAAGTCTATTAAATAAATAGCTGTTTCTTGCTAATAGACTGAATCTCAGTTCTTGAATTCAATATTACTTTTTCACTTTTAAGGGGCACTAGAGAGGTCAAATGTGCATTTTACTTACTCTAGAACTTACAAAAGGTTGTTTTCTGAAGACTGCTTTTTTTCAACATAGCATGAAGGCAGAATTAATTAGCTGACTACAACTTCTGATTAGGATGAAAAAGCACATGCTCCAGTCTTCAAGAAATAGTTAAATCCTTAAACCACTTTCTCAAAGTATTTGAAGTTCAAATAAAAATTCCTTTTATTGACATTGTTTTTTCCAATCCTTTTTCCTCTTAGCCACATTTGACTCCTATTCAGTGTGTTAGTTTCAGTTCTGCAATTTTGAAGACTATTTTTTTTTTTTGTTATACTAGTCAGTTACCCACTTGGAATACTTACATCTGTTTAACAGGATTTTTCTTCCTGTTGCATCTGTATGCTATCAGTGCCATCATTAATTTATATTTGGTTTAGAAATAGGATACAGTTTATTACCTGCTGACATGAACTTTGTGTTGAGTACTGAAGATAAATTGGGATTGAAGTTGCAACTGTTCAGATGCATCACTGTTTGTTAACATATTACAGCTTTTTTTCTGCTGCAGGTTGCACTGGCAGTACCCGGTCCAAGAATAAAGAGTCCAAATACATTTTATGCAGCATGAGTCAGGACATGCTTTTCTACAACAGCTGCAATTACCCTACCTGAACAATTGTGCTCATGTGAAATACAATCCTACCCTTGATATCTGCATTTTCATGAGACAGAAATAGTACTTTAATTACAAGAAAGAAACAACAGTTGCAAAACAGTGCAAGAAGAGTAATAGCAGCAAATAGTAAAGATTACTGTTCGTTTGGGAAAGCATTTTCATGTCTGGAATTAAGCACCAGCCTTAGTATGATATTTTGTTCAACACAGGTATATCAAGACAGGATGAGACCAGGCCCTCTGGAAATTCTTTACTAACAAGCTGAGGAATGACAGAGTTAACAGTCTCTTAGAAGTCTAGTAAAATAGCTTTCTGTTATATTAAATAAACTAAAAAAAAAAACAAAACATATTTTTTTTACATCTTGAGAAAGAAACCAGACTTTGATGTGAAATTCAGTGAATTTATATCTCCACTTGCATTCAGGTCTCTTTTGAAATAATTTTTCTTTTCAGTGGTATAACTTTGCTTTCACCACTTTCCAAGAAAGCTTTCATCAAAGCCAGTGCTAAAATTTTTCTTCAAAATTGCAATGAAGAGGTTCAGCCTATTCCAGGTACACATTTTCCAGTACCATTTACCTTTATTCCCTATCTGATCCTGCTGCCAGTGAAAGAACAGAGTCAAACTTTAGAATTCTGAACACACAGTAGTAATGAAAATATCCCTCTTAGTACAAAGGATGACTGGTAGTTATTCCTGGAAACAGACCCTGGAAAATGAAGTTTAATAACATTTGCACTTCAGATGGTAAAGACAAAACAAATGTTCCAGCTGTTTAAGAGGTCACTGGAAATGAAACTAGCATGCTTAGCACAACCTTAACTCACAGCTCTCTTTGCAGAAAATGTAATTGAGGGACATGAGAGAAATTTGTAGATTTTTGTCACTTTTCAGTTAAGCTTCTGCACACACCATCAGAGGGCAACAATAGTCTCCATGCCTTAAGAAGGAGGCTGCATAGATCACCTGCCTCTTGTCATCACTCATTACCCCAAAAGATGAAATTTAGTCTTTTGAATTTTTAACCAACAATTCTTATTACTTGTTTAATCTAAAAATAATGTTTTAATAAATGTATTCTCTCCTTGACATGCCCTTTTCCCTAGAGTTGTTCACTTGAGAATCTTCAGGGGAAAAATAAAATAAATCTAGTATTACAGGCTATTGCTGAAGAGCAATAATTTTAAGATTCAGTGATTCATCTGTCACGCCCCTTATTACTCTGAGACCAGTGTAGCTTCTGTGTGGAAAGATGAAATAACTCATTACTCAAATCCTTTGAAAATATTCTTTGTAGAAGCCAGTTTAGAAAAGCCACTGCTTTTAAGGCAGCAATAGATTATTGATGCAAAAGCCAGTTGCAAAGTCCTTGCTCTGAGTAAAGCCTTACCTCTGGATTCTCATTGATTTCATGGCTGCCTACAATTTCACAAGCACTTCAGTCCAAGAGTTACAGAAAATAAGCAAACTGTGCTTGGCTGACTGCATTGATCTCAGGGAAGCACACGGCACGTTATCAACACGCAAATACATTATCTGCTTCCTCTAGTAATGTGAGTAAAAAAAAAAATACAAACAGCAGGAAGACATCTTTTCTTAGAAAAACAATGTTTGCTATAAGCAACCAGGACATATAATCCAATTAAATGATCTTGGGGAATGGAAAAAGAGCACTGAAGGGAAAAAGAAAATAGACAGGCAAACAAAAAAAAACCCGTACACTAAGCATTTCTGCTTCTGACTAGAAGTCAAAGCCCAAACTGCTTGAAATTCAGAGAGAAGAATCTCTCAAAAGTGTTGCAGGAAGAGGAGCACGGTTTCTCCAGCTCTGTGTTCTGCTCAGGCTTCAACAGTCTGTCTGAGTTATCAAAAAGGCCCATTGTAATTAAAAGAAAGAAATGGAGGTTTTTCTAATTGTGGCTAAATCAAGATGTTTTGAGTAGCAGATTGTAGTTAAGGTTAATTTTAAAACTGAATTTCCTGCTCTCAGCCTAGTTTCTTTCTTGTTATATTCAGGATTTGAATTTTGGCTCAGATTTTGCTAGCTCTGGAAATACATGACTTTTATATATAGCTATTCTTCCTCTCATAATGAGTTTTCTGTGTTAATCAACTGCACTATACCAGAATTTATGTAGAAAATCTGACAATTTGCATCTGGCAAATTTGCCCAAATCTTCCCTCAGCTGTTGCCATCCTTGTACATAATATTTCTGTAAATACATTGAAGTATGATAGATATTCAAACAGAATTACTCAGTGATCATCTGAATATTGTTTGTGAAAATGTGACATTTTAATGATGCACTTATGATACTTCTATTCATATCTCAACCTGGCACAGTAGGCATCTTAGTAAATTGTGTATCAGCACTGGACAACTGAATCCTTTCTCCAGCTTCAAATTATTTGACTCGAGATTTTATTTTATAGTATATTTAACAGTAACTATGATTGGTGAGCCCAGACCCAGTAACCTCCAAGATGGTGAAGCTGTTTACCAGTACCTCATCCTGAAACCCTCCCTTTTTCCAGAACCTTCTGATGTGGCAAGTTCTGGCTGATATCATTCACCTCATGAAATTCAGCAGCTTGTTTTCACCTTCTTGATTTTCTTACCATTTGCTGCAGGTAGCAATGGAGGTTACATCCAAACTGCCTTGGGGAGAGAAAAACTTCAACTACAGACCCTCTGTCTGCTCATAACTAATAATCTGTGGAGAACACTGATGTGAAAGTGATGTCATTACAGACCCCAAGAGAAAATGGGAGGACATTTTTCTCAAAAGTATCTAAAATGATATTCAGACAGCACTGCATTTACTCTCACAGTTCTGAGGAAACATCATATGTTTAGGAGAATGCTAGAGAAAATTACGATATTAATGGCAAGTAGGAAGATTTTCTGGTCCAAGAAAACCGTGTCGCACTGTCTGTCTGGGATAGACCTTGCAGTAAACTATCTTGTAGACAAGCTACATGTAAATAAAAAAGGAAGGATTTGGTTCACTCTGGAAGGAATAAGGAAATACAAATGCAGTGCTGACCAGGACACAGAAATAAAAGAGAACACTACCTGTCTTGGTAGTAGAGATCAATCTCATGTCAGTCCTCTTTAAAGTTATCTGACCTGTACCCAGATGATATGAGAAGATTGTCACTGGTGACCCTGAGTCCTGGCTGAATCTCTGAGAACTGCAACGGCTGACACATCAGCTCTGCCTCTGACTTCATCAGCATTGCAGTTTGTGAACTACTCAACCTCCCCACCTTCCTCCTTACAGATTTCTGGGCTGTAATTTTTTGCAAGCAAAACCATGCCTTTCTAGAAAAATTCCACCTCTAAATGATCAGGTTCGTGTTGCAGTGGTACAATTCTGGGGAATTTTTACAAGACTGCTACAGCTTGTTCATCCCAACACAACCTGAACTAAGTCAAGCAGTTCTCATACCTTCTTCTATTAGCACTTGCTTCCATTTTGTGAGAGCTCAAATGTGGTTTTCATTAAACATCATCAAGAACATCCCAGGCAATTACAAACAAATCAAACAAAACAAAACAAAAATAGGCACTTACCACTCTTGTAGACATTCTAGAAAGTTGAAGACATCCACATACTTTCTGACTTCAGATGCCCTCTCTCATCATAAGCAAAGCATGGCCAGATGTGCTAAGGGTAGGATGGAGAAGTTCTGGCCCACTGATATTTCTTCATCCCATAGCAGTATCTTAATTTGTTACTTCTTTGTTGAGGTTACCACTCGCCTATATAGATTCAGATGCACTTTCTAATTCCTCTTGTAAGCCCTAGACATTTGGAGAGAATTGCAGGTAGGCCAACATAGCAGAGTAAGAGTAGCAGAAGCTCACATCTGTCTGAGGGACAGATGGAGTTGGAGAAGCTCTGAGATCTGAGAACTGTGAGTTCTTGCTTCACAATTTTAAATAGCTTGGAAGAAAATGTGCAGAACTATCTGGCATTGCCCATGACCCTTTCCCATCCTTCTTACCTCTCCTCTTTCCTATTCAGTTGTCTGAAACAAACCACATGGTGTAATTTGGATGCCTTAAAGCATCAGGGTTTCCTTTCCTTTCTTTAAAATAAGGATCTAGGATGTTTCCCTTACCTTTTTAATTCAAATTCTTCTCATTGTTCTGCCTTCTCCTGAAAGTCTATTTCATCTTGAAATTAAATCTAGTGATAAATTAAAAAAATCAATTTTTCAAACACAACTTCAATAAATTACAGGTTCCTCTTCTTTAAATTGAGTGTAGCCACTTTTTTTTTTTTTTATTAATTTTATTTGTGTCCGTATCTGTCTCCTCAAGGGGCAAAATTGCTATTGGACCTTCAGAGGTAGTGTTCCTCAGGTTTAGGTCACCTGACCTACATCTCTGAAAATGCAGTCTACAATTTGAGGAAAAAATAAGTGTTCTTTCAAGCCATAACAAAACCATCATATCTATAAACCCATTCCACCTGTTTAACATTTAGAGCTTGGAAGAAGGGGACTGTTGTGGTGTAGGTCAACTGCACAGTCCAAACTCCAGGCATTATCCTTGAAAAAGTATAGCCCATGCAGTGCTTCTTACTTAAGCTTTTGACAGTGACATTTTTTGGTTTCACAGAGCTTGATTACATCTGCATTCACCACCACTAAACCAAGAATTTCCTTAAACACTACTACTGCTAAACCTGAACTCCATCAACTCTCCAACTAGAACAGTCACTGTAAGAACTCATGAAGTTTCTGTACATATCAATGTTAAGATAAATAGAACAGAGACTAGTTAAGGAGAAGTGAAAGTCTTGCAAGATTTTGGAAAGGTTTCTGAACTTGTTAGACCATTTCACTCAGTTTGCAACTATGTTGTCCTATTTATTATTTGTTTCCTGAATGTGTTGATCTCTAAACCAATTCTAAAAAAAAAAAACAAACAAACAAACAAAACCAAACAAACAAACAAAAACAACAATAAAATTTATTATTTGTTTCCTGAATGTGTTGATCTCTAAACCAATTCAAAAACAAACAAACAAACAAACAAAACCAAACCAAACAAACAAACAAAAACAACAATAAAACAACCCAAATGAAAACCACAACAACAAACCAAACCAAAACCAACCAAAGAAAAAACAAACACAAAACCCAAAAACCCAACCAACCAACAAACCCCGAACAAATAAAACCACACACACACAAATAACCCAGACAATCTATACAATTATTAATTTAAACCTCTAGGGTTTAAATAGGCTAACCAAAAGGTTTATCTTGCCTTATCCAGTAAAAAGCTTTGTCATGCTGCTTGAGCTGTGTTGCAGAGCAGAAAATATGTGCCTCTATACACTTTTCAGCTAATTAACTCACTATTCCATGCAGAACAGTAAAAATAATATTTAGCAAGCATGAGGTACTTCAGATACTTAGTGCTATTAAATTAATTCAAATATCTGATTCATTCTCTAGGCTCTTAAAGCATCCGTGATCCACACAATAACTAAAATAACTCAAAGACTAATATGCAACCCGTGCCACACTCTGTTGGAAGAGCACTGGACATGAGTACTTGCCTCCTCTTTTCTAGTAGCTGAAACAGTTCTACATGGAAAAAGAATATAATAAAACCCTATTTTATTAGATCAGATATGAAGATATCTGCTGAAGAATCTCCTTTTATCACTGAGGTTTTTCCCTTTGTAATTTTAACATATAGTTTTCCAACTCCCCCATGAAGAATACCTTCCTTACATGGGAAGCCTGGATCAGGAGTCAGTTCAGCAGGTCCCTCGGGCTGGGCAATTGGATGCTGTGGAAGGTGAGGGCTCCAGCCAAGTGGAACACCTGCCACAGAGCTCATCCTTGCACATCAGAGCATTTTCCACTGTCCTCAACTTACTTTGACATGAAAGCTTTGGTTTATGTCTCACAGAAACCTACGTTATGAATATTTTTTCCATCACAGCTTTTATTATTTTTTTTTTTAAACACACACCTGCTTTTAACAAAATCTGCTGACAACAACAACTACAATTATTTGGATTGCACATGTTTAAATTAAGGTAATTTCACACTGAAACAAGTGTTGGTGACAGCTAATTCTTCATTACTTGATGGTTTTGGATCAAAGCTAGGTATTTTTTAATGGCCATGTCATAGGTTATAGCCCTTGTGAGTCCATGTAAAAATTATTTGAAAAATTGGTCTGTTCTCTGGGTCTTCTGGTTTGAGTTAGAAAAGAACAAATTCTTTTCAGTGACTTTACTTTTCAGCTAAGACTTTTCTATAGTACCATAAATCATAGTAGAAGGTAAGAATAATATCCTGGTTTGAGTGAGAACAGAACTAATTCTGCTCAGTGATTTGACTTTTCAGAATTAGTTCTGTTCTCACTCAAACCAGGACAAATAAGCATTTCAGGTTTTTAAAGTACCTTGAGTTAATCATGAAACCTGAAATCTTAATTAGCTCTTTTAAGCCAAATCTTAATTAGCTCTTTTAAACCAGGTACTCCCTGATTTAAATTATTCCCCATGAAAAAAAAAAAAAACAAAAAAAAACCAACTTTGTCATAAGAGATCATTTATTTTAAATTAACTGACCTACAGTCATGACAGAATGTATTGTCCTCCAGTGGCAAACACCCAGTTTGTGTGCAGTCGTTACCACTTTTGTTTCAAGGCTCTGGACTACAAAAGAACAAACTTAGTTGGGTTGTATTGGAACAACTTCAGTGAGCATATAAGCAACTCATTCATCACTAACAGTAAGGGCTGTACAATCAAACCTCTCCCTCACATACAATGCCACTCTTCCGCTTCACCTGCCAACCCCACACTTCAGCTGTGGGACTCATTCCACCAAGTCTTGTTAGCATCAATGATGTCATAGCTCTAGGAACTTCCCATTCATCCTGTTTTCATCTTATTTTTTCCTCATACTGCACACATTGGTGTATAAGCATCTCAGATGTGCTCCTGAATACTGCCAGGAATACCCTTGTGTTGAGGATATTCGGGTCTGCTCCTTAAAAAAACCCCAAAACTAAACAAAAAGTAAGTTTTGCTGGCATTTAACTCTCTCACAGTGATCATCCTCAATCTTGCTGCTTGTCTGCTGTTGTCTTAGTATGCAAAAGGTTTATGGAATAACAAATTAAAACAACATTTTTCACTTCTTTTCCTATGGGAAACATTTTATACTAATACAATTTCTATAATTGCTCTTAAATTATAAATTGTTTAACTGATTTTTTTTTTTAATATAGTGTTGAACTGCCCCCTGCAGCTGAGTCATAGGTAGAACACGTAAGAAAAATCTGATATCATGATTTGTGACCTATTTCTAGCTGCCCATGAAATCATGGTCACTCTTGCTAGGTCAGAAACCGTCCAAAATAACCCCGTGGGAGGTTTGTAGGCATCAGGTTTGGAATACTGAAGCAATATTGCAAAATTGCAAGCATTTGACTTCTCAATTTCAGGAATAAGAGAGACATTGAGGACCAAAAAAGGTTTGGTTTTCATAATTTAGTTCTTGGTCCCATGAGATCACAGGGTTAAGGAAGCATTCAGAGCAACCTTTACAAACACATTAACATGCAAAATTAGGAACAGTAAAGCTGAAATCTAGCTGACACTGTCCAAGAGCAAACTCTTTTGTAGGAGCCCTTTGGAGTTTGACTTATTTATGCTGTAGATAAAGATGAAGTGTCTCAAACTTCAGCAGCTTTTTTTCCTTCTGGCTCAACATAATGTATTAGAATCATTGTTCCTACTCACTTGGATTTAGTGCCAGTCAAGATATCATGTAAATTGTGATCCACTGTTTTACATGCTGAATAAACACAAAAAAAAAATTCCAGTTCCTATGAAGAGGCTGATACAATTTACATGACAAGTAGTAAAAGCTGACATGGGATTAAGCAGATTTGGGTTACAATGACTAAATTGTACTATGACAACCTCAGCAGCTTTGATTAGTACTGACTAGTTAAAAAAAAATCACACATATTCCTTCATGGAAAAAGAGAAAATTTTAACAACATACTACACTTCAATCAAACCAAAAGAAGTTGGTTTGGGTTTTTTTTAAGATTACTTAGATTTTCAGGTTAGCACTGATAGTTAATGAGGGATTAATTTCTACAGTATTATATTGCTCAAGTGTAGTCTTAGTTCAAGGTAGGCTTAAATTCCTTGTTATTTCCTTGAAATGTCAGCATCTCAGTAGAATGATAAAAATCAAACAAGCACATGAAATAACGCACAGTTCTCAGAGAATCTGTCTGAAAACAGCTTGATTTGAAGTCTATTTCCAAGCCTATTTACTTACATTGTCCCCCAAAATTTAAAAGAAAACATAAGACTGACTGGTAACACATTTTTGATACAATTTATGAATCAAAAGCAAATTAGCTGTAACATATCATCATTTATACAGCCAGTTAAGTCAACAGTTCTTCTCTGGTCTCATTTATGAGCTTTTCCAAGTCAACAGGAAAATCCAGCTAGTGTAGAGAACACACATCATAAAATGGTTAAAATTACATTGTGCAAATCATTTTATTGCTGAATTTTGAATGACATTAGTGCTACCTTGCACCACACGAAGAAATGCTACATTCAGAAGTCCTTAAATTTAAATGCCAACATTATGACTACCACTTGCACTTGTTTTCATGACACATATTTTAACAACACTATTTTGTCAGTCTACAGACTCCTATTAACACCAGTCTGCTGAGTTGAGAATGCTGTGTTGAGCACGGGAGAAAGGTTCCTGAGAGAACATTTGCCTGTCTAAAGCAGAGCTCCTTCTGCCCACTTCCAGACCTTGTATCCCCAAGAGAACAGGAAGAGAAAATGGCAAAAGCTGAACTCAGAGGGATAGTGGAGCGGGGGTAATGATTCCAACCTTTCTCTGCACTCTTCTCCAACTTGCACAAAACCCAATAACTATTATAGGGAAGTCGTAGTGATTTTTTGGAATCATCTCAACCTCCAAGCTGGTAACACATTGATCTCAAAATCAGGTAAAGATCCAAAGTTGACAGTTTCATCTCTCAGCATCAAATATATTACATAGGTGCTCATAGAATGATGCTAAATTCATGTAAGCAAGAAAGCAACAGCATCCTAACAAATACATCAGTTATTGACCAAGCATGGAAGGTGGCAATTTCAGGAACATCATAAAAGTCATGATAACAGCACTATGTGGAAAAGAACAAATATATTTAAAAGTCATTTAGGTCTCTGACCCTCTGCCACTACTACTGTATCTCGAGACCATTCAAGGCTGTGGAATAATTCAGCCCAAGCAGGTACAGGACAGAGTTGTATCCCTTCATTATCAACCTCAGGAAGCCACACTGAACTCCTGAAGAGAGACACAATTATTCCACAGCTTTTCTTCACAGTCATCCATCAGAAACTCATCATGGTCCACACAGCAGCCACAGTGGTATGTTTCTCATGACTGAATCTGATGTCTTCTATGTGGCAAAGATACTCAGAAAGGAAAATGGAGCTACTTATTTCAGAAAAGAACATACTATGTGATAGTTACAGCCCACAGCAGCAGAAAAGCAGCTCTGTATTTGTCCTAAATTAGATGACAAGTGGCACAGGCTGTAAAGACAATACTGCTCTGGAGTAATTTGCATCTATGGATGTCTGCATCTGTCTCTTCACAAGGATTTCATTTTCTCTCTCTTGCATTTTCACAGGAGTGAAAGAGTCATTCTGTGTCCATTCCATAGCTCAATGCTTATAATTTTTTATTAGCCATAGTAGTTTATTGCATTTACCAGATGTGATGGAATAAAATTGTTTTCTGAGGAAAAAAAGGCAATGTATTTCATTCACTTTTAAATGAAGCTAGTACCTATTACATACTTCTACAGCTAAAACCTAACATTAAAAAAGCAAATGAGACTTCACATCTTGCTTAAAATGATCCATTAGAACAGAACAGTAGAGGGGGATTATTTTCAGCAGTGGGGCACCACTCTCATAATTGTTGATCTTTCTACATGTCATGGTTCAGGGTCAGGGCAGCCCCTTAGAGCTATAACAGATGCTCTCTGTTAATCCCCCTCACTCCCCAAAGGGGAAGAGAAAAGGAATAAGGGAGAGCAATTTAGTGATTAGAAAAGGAAACTAGAACAGCTTTGATGAGAATAATAATAAAATAGAATATGTACATATATATGCAAAACCAGTATCAAACCCAAGCACCCGATGGCAATTCCATCACTGTCACCACTGGTGCTGTGGCGCAGGCACCAGGNCAAGCAAGCAAGATAGCAAGCAAAACTAGCAAGCTCACAGTAAAACACAACCCTCCTAGACCCTCCAGATCCCTCTGCTTTATACCCAATATGACATATCTGGGCTGGAATCCCTCGTTGGTCAGTCTGGGGTCACCTGCCCTGTCCACTCCTCCCTGCAGGTGCCATCTTTCACTTTCTGCACCCCAATGTGGGACACAAGATCCAGCAGTGGCCTTGGTCTGCACCCCCACCCTTGGTACTGACTCTACCCATGGGGTGTCCTCACTGCCAGCAGCAGACACTGCCTGGGAAAACAGGCTGCTGACTGCAGACACTGCAGGGAGTTAGAAGAGCTGAGCTGAACACTAAAATCACTGAACAGAATCAGTTCTGTTCTGTTCTCGAACCAGGACACTACAACAACCCATCCAAACACATGGCAATGACAAGCTATTTAGGACTTTGGAGGTAGGAGAGTAAAACTGATACAATCTCTTAGTTAATAACCTTATATAGATTAGCTTGCATATCTGTGTGTTATTTGCAGAGCAAGCATGATTAAAAAACAAGCACACAAAAACCATCAAAGAAACAATAATAAAAACATCAATACATGAAAAAAAATATTAAAAAAATCTCCAGAGAAATCATAGATTAAGAAACTGAGACCACAGAAGCTCACAGCACTGAGCTGGGCCTGGTAGAGGATCAAGGGGAAGGAATTACTTCAACAGGATTAAAAGCTTTTCTTGGAAAAACACATCTAGATTACAAACTGTTTTCAAGCCTTTTATGGTTTCAAGTTGTTAACACAAATTTGGTTTATAAACAATCTCATCAGAAAGCCCCACCTGCTCTGGCAAAGTCCTAGGACTCAATCCCTGTAATGGGAGTCATTTTACTGGTATCCCAGACCATCAAAATCTACAATATACTTATATGGCTAGCCTTGAAAATGATCTCATGACTCCTGAAGGTATTATTGTCCCCTGAGATCATTGCGCCCAGGATTATGTTTAGTTGTTAGCTCTACAGCTTCATCCAAGACATGGTGTGCAGTTCCTCTTCAGCAAATACCCAGGAGCAGCTTATCCAGTGTCTACCAGGTTCTCTTTATTGTAAAAAAAATATTCTAACATCTCTTGGCATCTATGTTGTGCACCAGATTCATTTTTCTTACCTTCTACTGCTCTGTTAACTACAACACATTCTAACAACTTTGCTTTGCAGATACATCCCTGTCCTCTCAGGTAAAGTCTCTGCTCTTTTCTTTGTTCTCCTTTAAGAGCCTTCTGCTCTACTTCATCTCTTTGATAAGTCCTTTTGATCTGTCTTCCATCTACAGATGTCTTCTGCAGACAGAAGGGTTTTTCCTCAACTTTGGTTTAGCTTTTGCTAAGAAAGGTCTTGGCTGACATCACCATCTGCACCTCACTGCTGTAAACGACACCATTTCAAAACTGATTAAGCAAGATATTATTCCCTTACTTTCACTTCATTTACAAAGGTGAATAACTCTAAAATATGCTCATTTTTCAAGTATATTTTACTTTGACTAAGAACAGTCTTAATGCATTTTCCAGATCCATGAGACTACTGACCATCCTTGACAAAACCCAAATGGATATGTCTTGTGCTTACACCAGAGAAGCGTAGACTGCATTCACAGTCAGCTACCATTTGCCATCACCAAAGAGTAAGTAACAGCAGAGCAACTAAAGAAGGAGCAGAAATGCTTTTTATGAGCAGCCATTGGCATATAGTGCATATTGAATCTTCTTGGAGCATTATTATAAGATAAGGTAACAAGTGAAAGTCTTTGATACTGCATGAAAACTCAAAAGGTATTTCAGCCAGCTAGAAGTAGGAGCTTATTTTCTTTGTTTTCCTCCAGACATCAATATCCACTTCTCAAGTCTGATGGTTGGATACTTGCTTTTGTATTTAATCATCAAACTTAATCATTTAATCACTGAATACAGTAAGAATATTAGATGTCAATGTATATTTGGGAAAAAAAAATATTTTTCCTTAATCCAATTTTTCTTTTCTTCTTATCACTTGAAGTTACATATTTCCTATCCCTTTCTGTACTGAACAGTAGAGTTAACACTTACTCTACTACACCCAGTACATTTTCTTCTATATTACTGCCTGTATTTCAAGCAGAGAGCTAATGTGCTAACCCAGTCCCTTTACAGCAGAAAGCTAAATTGCATATTGAGTGAGGCATATTACTTAGTATAATCTTATTTCTACACAATAATAATAAAAATAACAACATAATATTTCTTCCACTCTGAGAAATTATAATAACAATGCATGCAATCTTATTTCCCAGAAGGCCATAGCCACAATCAAAGACATAGCTCTGTATTTAGAAATTCCCCAAACTGTTGCTCCAGAGAGCCATATGTCAAGATAAAAAAAAAAAAACAAAAACAGATTAAAAAAAAAAAAAATCTAATCAGTTCTTACCTCTACACCTGACTCTCACGGTCCTTTGTGGCTTTTCCAGTCCATTGCATGAATGCTTCCCTGCTTTACTCCTTGCTGTCCACTAGGCCAGCATGGGCATTCAGTGCTTGGGCAGGAGTCAGACTGGGACACTATGGAACCTACAAAAGACATCTAGAAGGAGAAAATAGTTACCCTGCTCAAATTGGTATTGCCCCTGAAATGCTATGGGCCAAATTTAA
Organism: Chloroceryle aenea; assembly: GCA_013399075.1. Classification (NCBI taxonomy): domain Eukaryota; kingdom Metazoa; phylum Chordata; class Aves; order Coraciiformes; family Cerylidae; genus Chloroceryle; species Chloroceryle aenea. The sequence goes on along the minus strand of VWZY01000380.1, from coordinate 30,352 downwards.
ATCCTAGAATGACCAAGGATATTTTTGTTATAGTTGTTTTGTGATCTTGGTTTGTTTTTTTGGTTTGTTTGGGTTTTTTTGTTTTCTGTTTTTGTTTTTTTTTTTTACAAAGGATATCACAAGTACTTGCGAGATGAATGGTGAAATGCTACAAGAAACAAAGCATCTGAAGCTGCAGAACTGAACAGATGAACTCTGCTATTCTGCTGGCCTTGCATACACTAGGACTAGGGACTTCACATCACTCCCTCCCCTTGCTGAAGGTCATGAATCCCATCCGCATGCATCTCCTCCTCTTGGGAGCCAAGCATATGCACACCATTTCCTTCTAGGATATTCTCTCCCTCACTACAATTTGTCTGAGGTGGTTATATGCAAGATGCTAAATCACTACTTTTTTGAGGAGATAAGACTTCACAGATATTAATGGAACCTTTCAAATTGTCATGGGATTATAGACACACCTGTGCATAAGGGTTTACAGGCTCTGCACCAAAGGCATAACCTTTTATTTGTTATAATGCAATGGAATAAGAGAATTAACACACTCAGGCACTTTGATTAAGTGGAATCATAGAATTGTCAGGGTCCCTGCCAATGGCAGGGACACCTCCCACT